>PVKV010040605.1:0-12094 GCA_004027835.1 Alouatta palliata
GGTTCAAGCAATTCTCCTGCCTCAGCCTCCCGAGTAGCTGGGACTACAGGCACGTGCCACCATGCCCAGCTAATTTTTGTATTTTTAGTAGAGACAGGGTTTCACCATGTTGACCAGGATGGTCTCAATCTCTTGACCTCGTGATCCACCCGCCTCGGCCTCCCAAAGTGCTGGGATTACAGGCGTGAGCCACCGCGCCAGCCTCTTTTTTTTTTTCTTTCTTTTTTTTTTTTTTTTTTTAGGTGGAGTCTTGCTCTGTCCCCCAGGCTGGAGGGCAATGGTGCACTCTCAGCTCACCGCAACTTCTTCCTCCCAGGTTCAAGCAATTCTACTGCCTCAGCCTCCCAACTAGCTGGGATTACAGGTGCGTGCCACAATGCCCGGCCAATTTTTGTATTTTTAAATTGAGATGGGGTTTCACTATGTTGGTCAGGGTGGTCTCGAACCCCTGACCTCGTCATCCGCCCACCTCAGCCTCCCAAAGTGCTGGGATTACAGGCATGAGCCACCATGCCTGGCTATATTTCTTATCTCTACAAAAAATACAAAAATTAGCTGGACAAGGTGGCACAAGCCTATAGTCCCAGCTACTTGGGAGGCTGAGGTGGAAGAATCCTGAGCCTGGGAGGTTGAGGCTACAACGAGCCGTGATTATGCCACTGTACTCCAGCCTGGGTGACAGAGTGAGATACTGACTCAAAAAAAAAAACAGATCCAGTGTGGTGGCTCACACCTGTAATCCCAATACTTTGGGAGGCTGAGGCAGGAGGATCACCTGAGGTCAGAAGTTCCAGACCAGCCTGGCCAACAGGGTGAAACCCTGCCTCTACTAAAAATACAAAAATTAGTTGGACATGTTAGCATATGCCTGTAATCTCAACTACTCAGGAGGCTGAGGCAGGAGAATCACTTGAACCTGGGAGCCAAGATCGCACCAGTGCACACCATTCCCAGGGACAGTGCATGACTTCGTCTCAAAAACGAAACAAAACAAAAAACAAACTAATCTGCTGACCTTAAGATGGAAAGATTATCCTGAATTATCCAGCAATGCCCAATGTAATTGGAAGAGGGAGAACCAGAGAGAGACGGCATGAAAAGGTACTCCTGGCTTTGAAAACAGAGGAAGGGATTACAAGCCAGAGTGCAGGCGGCCTCTAGAAGCCAGAAAAGACAAGGAACAATTCTCCCCAGAGCCTTCAGAAAGGAGGGTAGCCCTAATGACCCCTTGATTTTACGCTGATGACCCCTTGATGACCCATGTTGGACTCCTGACCTCCAGGATTATAAGGTAGTAAGTGTCTGTTGCTTTAAGCCCTTAGGTTTGTGTTCAATTGTTGTAGCAGCAATACAAAATCAATACAAGGAGCTGTCACTGGCGGCGAATCTGTATGGGTCTGCAGAAACCTCAGTTCTTGCCTCCTCAGAATTCAGCTGAATTCAACTGAGGGGCATAAGGCAGAAGGAGAAGCCAAGGCAAGTCTTAGAGCAGGGGTGAAAGTTTATTAAAAGTTTTAGAGCAGGAAAGGAAGTAAAGTACACTTGGGGCCAAGTGTGGTGGCTACACCTGTAATCTCAGCACTTTGGCAGGCCAAGACAGGTGGATCACGTGAGGTCAGGAGTTCAAGACCAGCCTGGTCAACTTAGTGAAACCCCGTCTCTATTGTGAAAATACAAAAATCAACCGAGTGTGGTGGCACGTGCCATGCCTGTAATCCCAGCTACTCCGGAGGCTGAGGCAGGAGAATCGCTTCAACCTGGGAGGTGGAAGTTGCAGTGAGCCGAGATCGCGCCACTGCATTCCAGCCTGGGTGAGACTCTGTTTCAGAAAGAAGAAGAAAGAAAGAAAAAGAAGAAAGCAAGAAAGCAAGAAGGAAAGAAGGAAGGAAGGAAGGAAGGAGGGAGGGAGGGAGGGAAGGAAGGAAGGAAGGAGGGAAGAAAGGAAGGAAGGAAGGAGGGAAGAAAGGAAGGAAGGAGGGAAGAAAGGAAGGAAGGAAGGAAGGAAGGAGGGAGGGAGGGAAGGAAGGAAGGAAGGAAGGGAGAAAGAAAGAAAGAACACTTGGAAGAGAGCCAAGCCAAGTGCACTGTTTGACCTTTTGACATGGGGTTTTATACATTGGCGTACTTCTGGAGTCTTGTGTTCCTTCTCCCCGATTCTTCCTTTGGGGCGGGCTATCTGCATGCGCAGAGGCCTGCTAGTGCTTGGGAGGGGAGCATGCGCAATGTGTTTACTGGCGTTGTACACATGCTCATTTAAGGCATTTTTCCCTTACCAGTCAGATACCCCTAGGAGGTCATTTACCACCATTTTGCCTCTTATTATGCATGTGGGAACCTACTTCCCCAGTCCCTGAGAGCTTATCACCAGTTTCAGGTTTTTCCTATCTACTGGGAGGCTGCCTGTCCCTGATGCCGGCTGCAACCAATTATTACTTTAGAGAAACAGCTTAACAACCTCCTGACTCTCACCTGACGGTCGGTCACCTGACCTTCCTGGTTGAGAGGTGGGGTCCTCTCCTGACCTGCTCATGTCTGACCAGCTACCTACTGTAACGGAGCCACGGAAGGTGTTGGAGTAAGGGATGGGTGGGCGGCGGGGTTTTTCTTGTACTGCAGAAGGATTGATTGTGAAGGAGGTATCATGGAGAAGCCAGAATGGGAGTCCGTCACTGTGAACCTAGCTGGAAAGGGGAAAAGGAGAAGACGGCCCCTAAGGATGGTAGATCTGGAGCCCCAGAAGGCCAGGCAGAATGGCGTTCACTGGCTGAGTTTTGTGGATGAACTCATGGATCTTGGCACATGTCTCCTCCTTCTCCAGCAAAGCCCCCTCGCAGCACCTGCGCAGAGAAGGGAGTGGGTCCTCAAACACTTCCTGGACTCTGGCCCGGGTGCCAGACTGGGGGCCAGCTCTAGGCAGACCAAGAGCTGGCCTGAGGGAGGGAGACTCGGGCTCCTCTGTCAGGGCCTGGCCATGGCAGAAGGAGGCAGCTGAGCTTGCTGGAGTCCAGGCACTGGCATTGGCAGCCTCCCTGCTGAGCACCCTCTGTGGCCACCACTTCCTTGGGGAAAACTCAGGAAAAGTGCATGGGATGGGAAAACGGAGGCAGGAGAGAAGCACACAGGGGTTGACAGCCCCCACAGTCTTCATTCATTCATTCTTTCAGTCAGCAAACTAAGGAGATTTTCCTAAGTTCCTTGGGTATGGGAATGAAACTGAAGAGTAAAGGCTTGATTCTTAGGCTGTGCACGGTGGCTCATGCCTGTAATCCCAGCACTTTGGGAGGCCCAAGTAGGCAGATCATAAGGTCAAGAGATTGAGACCATCCTGGCCAACATGGTGAAACCCTGTCTCTAGTAAAAATACAAAAATTAGCTGGGCTTGGTGGCGCACACCTGTAGTCCCAGCTACTCAGGAGGCTGAGAGGCAGGAGAATCTCTTGAACCCAGGAGATGGAAATTGCAGTGAGCTGAGATTGCGCCACTGAACTCCAGCCTGGCGACAGAGCAAGAGTCTGTCTCAAAAATAAAAATAATAAATTTAAAAAGACCTGGTTCTTGCCCTCCAGGGGCTCCAGGTAGGAGACAGAGAGACATGTTTTTGGTATGAGTCTAGTCACAGAATTTTGCAGTCCATAGCCTTATAGTACGTGATACATGTGGCAGGTGAAGTCCTCCCAGGGGAAGAACAAAGCATGACTGGAATATAAGCTGGAGTCTCGGTTTCCTCATTGGTAAATTGTAGGGGTTGGGTTGCTGGATTACTATGAAATCTTGCTGCTCTGACAACCCAGACATTGAGATTGGCTGATGAGGAGGTGCTTTGTTGACATGCCCCTCTCTCTACCTCTCAGCAAGCCTAGAAGGCCTTAGGCTGGCCCCCGGGGCTGGTTGCATCAGCTAGAGGAAGGGCTGTGTTTTCCCAGAACTGGGGGAGGGGTGTGACAGGGAGGAAGTTGGGCGTGGGGCTGGACAGGAAGACCTGCTATATTCCTGGTCCACTCTGGTCAGCCCTTCACAAGGTGCCTTTGTAACAGTAGAGTTTGCAACAAGTTCTCCGAACAGCAGAGAGACTCATATTCCAGAGTAAGCAGGAAAGATCTGGGCCTCTTGGGGTGACTTGAGGACTCAGAGAAGGGGCCCTACCACTCCCTCAAATAAATAGCTTTCCTTAGCTGGTTGTTTGGCTCATGATGACTCAAAACCCTCCACTGAGAGAAATTGTGTTTTTTAGCTTGAAAGATCCTGCATTTTCCAAATAGGAGACTGAGGCCTGCAGAGGCAAACTGACTTGCTTAAGTCCAAGTTACTTGTGTCCTTTTATTTATTTATTTGAGACAAGACCTCGCTCTGTCACCCAGGCTGCAGTGCAGTGGCACAGTTTTGACTGACTGCAGCCTCAACCTCCCAGGCTCAAGCAGTCCTCCCACCTCAGGTTCTTGAGTAGCTGGGACCACAGGCAAGTGCCATCATGCCTGGATAATTTTTATTTTATTATATGAGATGGGGTCTTGCCCTGTCGCCCAGGCTGGAGTGCAGTGGTGCGATCTTGGCCCACTGCAACCTCCACCTCCCAGGCTCAAGCAATCCAATCCTCCTACTTCAGCCTCCCAACTAGCTGGAACAACAGGCATGCACCACCACACCTGGTTAAATTTTGTATTTTTTATAGAGACAGGGTTTCACCGTGTTGTGAAGGCTGGTCTTGAACTCCTGGACTCAAGTGATCCACCCGCCTCAGCCTCCCAAAGTGTTGGGATTACAGGCATGAACCACTATGCCAGCCAGTTGTACCTTTTTTTTTTTTTTGAGACAGAATCTCACTCTGTTGCCTAGGCTGGAGTTCAGTGATGCAACCTTAGCTCACTGCAACCTCTGCCTCCCCGGTTCAAGTGATTGTCTTGCCTCAGCCTCCCGAGTAGCTGAGATTACAGGCACGTGTCATCATGCCAGGCTAATTTTTGTATTTTTAGTAGAGATGGAGTTTCACCTGTTGGCCCGGCTGGTTTCGAACTTCTGACCTCAAGTGATCTGCCCACCTTGGCCTCGCAAAGTGCTGGGATTACAGGCATGAGCCACTGTGCTGGCCAGTTGTATCTTTAAGGAGAGTATTTTGTGATCAGTAACACTTGCTCTTCCCTCTGCCCGGATAGCAGATCTTCCAAAAGCTGAGAACGTTCAGGTGTTAGCACAGCTGTCTCTTCTTCCTGGGTATGATAACCATGTTTGGAATTGGGCCTCTTTAGGGGATCTCGTTGAAATGCAGGTTCCAATTCAGTAGGTCCTGGCTGGGGCCTGAGAATCTACGTTCCTGATGAACTCTGGGGTAAATCAATGGATGGGGCTGGTCTGTTGATCACAGTGAATAGTAAGATTTGTTACCTTCTTCTTCTTCTTCTTTTTTTTTTTGAGATAGAGTCTCGCTCTGTTGCCCAGGCTGGAGTGCAGTGGCCCAATCTCGGCTCACTGCAACCTCCACCTTCTGGGTTCAAGTGATTCTCCTGCCCTCCGGAGTACCTGGGATTACAGGTGCCTGCCACCATGCCTGGGGATAATTTTTGTATTTTTGGTTAGAGACAGGGTTTTGCCATGTTGGCTAGGCTGGTCTCAAACTCCTGACCTCAGGTAATTTACCTGTCTTGGCCTCCCAAAGTGCTGGGAGTACAGGCGTGAGCCACCATGCCCAGCCTCTTCTATTCTTTTTTTTTTTTTTTTTTTTTTTTGAGATGGAGTCTTCCTCTGTCACCCAGGCTGGAGTGCAGTGGCGTAATCTCAGCTCATTGTAACCTCTACCAGGTTCAAGTGATCAATTCTCCTGCCTCAACCTCCCAAGTAGCTGGGATTACAGGCGTCCACCACCATGCCCAGCTAATTTTTTTTTTTGTATTTTTAGTAGAGATGGGGTTTCACCGTGTTGACCAGGCTGATTTTGAATTCCTGACCTCAAGTGATCCGCCCACCTCTGCTTCCCAAAGTGCTGGGTACGAGCCACTGCACCTGGCCTCATTACCTTATTTTCATCCTAGTGCATGTCACAATGTGATGTTAGCCATATTGATCTGTGCATGTGTTTGTCATGGCTCTCTCCCAACTAGTTATACACTACCTTGAGTGCAGGGACTGTGCCTTCCTCACATTGTGTTATATCCCCAGGCCCAGCAGAGTGCTAGCACATAGTGGGCTCCCAATGCAGGAACTCCCTTGAGGGACAGAGCAGGGGATGAAGCACACAACAGGAGCTGAGTGCCTGGGGGCAGGAGTGTGGCAGATCATGAAGATAAGGCTCCCGAATGTTTTTTTCTTTCTTTTCTTAAGAGACAAAGTCTCACACTGTTGCCCAGGCTGAGTGCAGTGGCCCGATCATAGCTCACAGCAGCTTCAACCTCCCAGGCTCCTCAAGTGATCCTCTCACTCCAGCCTCCCAAGTAGCTGGGACTATAGGCATATGCCATCATGCCCGGCTAATTTTGTTTATTTTTTGTAGAAAGGAGATCTTGCCTATATTACCCAGGCTGGTCTCAAACTCCTGGGCTCAAGCAGTCCTCCTGCCTTAGTCTTCCAAAGTACTTGGATTACAGGTGTGAATCACTGCACCCAGCCAGCTCCTGATTCTTTAAAAATTTTTACATATATATATTACATATGTGTAATATGTTGTGTGTCTGTGTGTATGTGTGTGTGTATTTTTTTTTAAGAGGTAAGGTCTCACCAGCCCAGGCTGGTCTTGAACTCCTGGGCTCAAGCAGTCCTCCTGCCTTGGCCTCCCAAAGTCTGAGATTACAGGCATGAGCCACTGCACCTGGCTGGCTCCTGATGCTTGACCCTGGTAGTTCTGGACTGGTGTGACAAGACAAAGAAAAACAGCCTGGAGTCCATAGATATCAGGTGATATGTGTGTATATAAAAATCGTTTTTTGGGCCAGGTGCAAGGGTGGCTCATGCCTGTAATCCCAGCACTTTGGGAGGCTAAGGCAGGCAGATCACCTGAGGTCAGGAGTTCAAGACCAGCCTGACCAACATGGCAAAATCCTGTCTCTACTAAAAATACAAAATTTAGCCTAGCATGGTGGCAAACGCCTGTAATCCCAGTTACTCCGGAGGCTGAGGCATGAGAATCACTTGAACCCCGGAGGCGGAGGTTGCAGTGAGCCAAGATTGCACCACTGCACTCCAGCCTGGGTGACAGAGTGAGACTATGTCTCAAAAAAAAAAAAAAAAGATACTTTATTGGTTACAGTTACAAAATTGCCTCCCAGGCAGGAGAATTGCTTGAGCTCAAGAGTTCAAGACCAGCCTGGACAACATGGTGAAACCCCTTATCTACAAAACATACAAAAAATTAGCTGGACGTGGTGGTGGATGCCTCTAGTCCCAGCTACTTGGAAGGCTGAGGTGGGAGGATCTCTTGAACCCAGGAGGCGGAGGTTGCAGTGAGCTGAGATCACACCACTGCACTCCAGCCTGGGCGACAGAGCAAGACTCCATCTCAAAAAAAGAAATGTAAAAATCATTTTTTTAAACTGGGAAACTTTTCCCAACCTTGGCTAAATTTATTCTGTAGCTGCCTGTGGTCAAGCCCAGCCAGGGTTGCCTAGGATCTGGCAGCCTCAAGCACCACTTGTTCATCTTGCCCCTTGCACTACATTCACACACGGCTCCTGGCCTGTCTCTTGAGAGCCTTGACCCCAGTCCATCTAGGGCCAGTTCGGTTTGCCCAGCTTGGGGCATCCAGATCATCCAGATACTCTGGGAGTGAGGCCATAGGCAACACTGCCAAGGCCATTCCAGTAAGTGCCTCATTCAGCCTCAGTTTCCCTGCAACAGGGTGGGAGGGAAGACTTAAGAAACTGAATGAAGTGTGAGGTCTAGACCAGGCTACTTCCGTTTCCTTCTTTGCTGGAATTTTCTTTTCTTTCTTTCTTTTTTTTTTTTTTTTTTTTGAGGTAGAGTCTTGCTCTGTCACCCAGGCTGGAGTGCAGTGGTACAACTGGTGCCATCTTGGCTCACTGCAACCTTCACCTCCTGGGTTCAAGCAATCCTCCCACCTCAGCCTCCTCGGTAGCTAGGATTACAGGCACGCACCACCACGCCTAGCTATTTTATTGTATTTTTAGTAGAGATGAAGTTTCACCATGTTGGCCAGGCTGGTCTCAAACTCCTGACCTCATGTGATCTGCCTACCTCAGCCTCCCAAAGTGCTGGGATGACAGGCATAAGCCACTGCACCCAGATTTTGCTGGAATTTCTGATCTGCAATGCCCTGAGTGGACCACATAACCTGTCAATCCTTGGATGTGGCATCTTTGAGCAGGAAGAACTAAGTCCCTGTGGAACCACTGTCCCACTATATCCCTTGAAGAGACCCTATGTCTCCCCCTTTCTGCCTCCTACCTCCCTCCACTCCTAGAACTTACCTGCATCTAAGCCTGTCCCCTTAGAAACCAGCAGAGTGCTGGCAGCATTTTATCTGGGCCTTCTGTCTGCCAGGGAGACATAGAGGCAGGCTGGGTGAGTAGCCTGCTAGCTGGGTGACCTTGGCTGTGTGGCCCAGCCCCTCACTCCCTCCCAGCCCTCCTCATGTGCTCTGTACTCATTCACTCACACAGCTCTGTTTTTCACCGAATTATTATACTAATTCATTCATTCTCTCCCTTTTTCACCAACACACTCATGTTCTCCTTTCCTCTTTCTGTCATTCCTTCCAGTTCAAGCCCAGGAATGTGTCTGGGAATAGACTTCCCTCAAATGGGATTAAAATACACGCACAGCCAGGTGCGGTGGCTCACGCCTATAATCCCAGCACTTTGGGAGGCTGAAGCAGGTGGATCATTTGAGGTCAGGAGTTCAAGACTAGTCTGGCCAACATGGTGACACCTGTCTCTACTAAAAATACAAAAATTAGCCAGCCATGGTGGCACATGCCTGTAATCCCAGCTACTTGAGAGGCTGAGGTAGGAGAATCGCTTGAACCTGGGAGGCACAGTTGCAGTGAGCGGAGATCATGCCACTGCACTCTAGCCTGGGCAACAGAGTGAGACTCCATCTCAAAAAAAAAAAAAAAAATTAGCCAGGCATGGTGGTGAGTACCATAATTGCAGCATCTCAGGAGACTGAGGCACAGAATTGCTTGAACCCAGGAGGCGGAGGATGTAGTGAGCCAAGATCATGCCACTGCACTTCAGCCTGGGTGACACAGCGAGATTCTGTCTCAAAAAAAACCAAAAACGAAAAACACACACACACACACACACACACACACACACACAGGCAGAATAACACAGAAAGTCACAAAGACACTGCTCTCAGGAGTTTGCCAAAGTCTGACCTGGAGAGGAATGAACCAAGGTCGCACTCTCAGTTATCTAGATGGGGTCAGTGAGGCCCAGAGGGCTCAGGTCTGCTCCAGGCCACTGGGAAAAAGAAGCAGGAGATAGCTACCCTTGGGGCACCCTGGCCTACCCACCCGCCCAGAGTCAGTGCTCCCAGCCTTGTCCACGCCTAGAACATCATGTTTTCCAGTTCTGAGTTGGTGACCCTGAGGCTAAGGTCAAAATGCAAGAACTAAGGCAGAGAGTAATGCCCATAGGGACCTTGACCTGGAAACAGGAGTTATGCAATCGGGGTTGGAAAAGCCTTCCTGTAGAAATCTCCAAACCCCTCACTTGACAGCGTGGATGCTAGAGCCCAGGGAGCCTGCTTGCAAGTGGCCTGGAGGCAGCACCAGAACCCAGTTACAGTCTCCAGCCTTGTGGTCTTTGGCTGTGCCCACTGCTCACCAATCCTGGATGTTTGAATACCAGGGAAGCCCCCACCTTTTTTAAAAAAAATACAGATGGTGTCTTGCTGTGTTACCCAGGCTGGTCTCAAACTCCTGGCCTCAAGTGATCTTCCCATGTTGGCCTCCAAAGTAGAAACGCCAGTTTCTTGAGGAGAAAAAAATTCAACAAATTTTCCCCCAATAAAGATCAAAAACAAACAAACCAAAAGTGTTACAGGGCTAGAAATGAATTAATCAGTCTGAGTGCAGTGGCTCACGCCTGTAATCTGGCACTCTGGGAGGCCAAGGTGGGCAGATCACCTGAGGTCAGGAGTTTGAGACCAGCTTGACCAACATGGTGAAACCTCATCTCTACTAAAAGTATAAAAATTAACCAGGTGTGGTGGCACATGCCTGTAATCCCAGCTACTCGGGAGGCTGAGGCAGGAGAATCACTTGAACCCAGGAGGCAGAGGTTGCAGTGAGCACAGACCCTGTCTTAAAAAGAAAAAAGAAGAAGAAGAAGAAGGCCGGGCGTGGTGGCTCACGCCTGTAATCCCAGCACTTTGGGAGGCCGAGGCGGGTGGATCACCAGGTCAGGAGTTCGAGACCAGCCTGAACAACACGGTGAAACCCCGTCTTTTTTAAAAAAAGAAAGAAAGAAAGAAATGAATTATTCAAATGTTTACCTAAGTAATCTATTAAATTTTTTGTTTTTGAAACAGGGTCTCCCTCTGTTGCCTAGGCTGGAGTGCAGCATCATGATCATGGCTCACTGCAGCCTCCACCTTCTGGGCCCGTGATCCTCCCACCTCAGCTTCCCAGGTAGCTGGGACCACAGGCACTTGCTACCATGCCTGGCTAGTTTTTTTTTTTTTTTTTTTTTTTTGCCTGGCTAGTTTTTAAAAAAATTTTTTGTAGAGTTGGGGATTTGCCATTTTGTCCAGGCTGATTTCAAACTCCTGGGCTCAAACAATCTACCTGCTTTGGCCTCCCAAAGTCTGGGCTTATAGGCATGAGCCACCATTCCTAGCCAGGTTAAATTATTTAACTTAATATATTAATTTAGAAAAATTACTCTTTTCCATTTGTAGGTTAGGAAACAATTTTATGCAAATTCTTCACCCTGCTGAGTGGTCGAGGTAACGTTGGACTGATACGTCTTGCTTATGGTAAAGTAGAAGAAATAATCCTGTATAATGAAGATTGTCAGGACGTGAGTATGGCAAAAATCTTTTCTTTCCTGAGTAGTAATTCTAAAAAAAAACCTCACCTTATAGTCAGGCCTGTGAGGTATTTTGGAGCACCTGCCATTATATACAGCTCCTGGGTGGCCACATGTGGCTATGGCCACATGGGTCCCTTGCCACACCAGAGACCTCACTGCTGCCTCCCTCCAAGCCAGGGAAGGAATTTTTTTTTTTTTTGAGGCAGAGTCTTGTTCTGTTACCCAGGCTAGAGTGCGGTGGCTCCATCTCTGCTCAGTGCAACTTCCGCCTCCTGTGTTCAAGTGATTCTCCTGCCTCAGCCTCCCAAGTCTCCTGGGACCACAGGCATGTGCCACCACGCCCGGCTAATTTTTTTGTATTTTTAGTGGAGATGGGGTTTCATTATATTGGCCAGGCTCGTCTCAAACTCCTGACCTCAAGTGATCCACCCGCCTTGGCCTCTGAAAGTGATAGGATTACAGGCGTGAGCCACCGCACCTGGCCTGGGAATCTATTTTTTAAGGTGATGGGACATTATAAACAAAGACCCTAGAATGTACCAAGAAGTGAATCTGGGCTGAGTGCAATGACTCAGGCCTATAATCCACTGTAATACACTTCGGGAGGCCAAAGTGAGAGGATGGTTTGAGCTCAGGAGTTTGAGACCAGCCTGGGCAATGTAGGGAGACCCTGTCTCTACAAAAATAATCATTTTTAAAACATTAGGGCCAGGTGCGGTGACTGTCATCCCAGCACTTTGGGAGGCCAAATTGGGTGGATCACTTGAGGTCAGGAGTTCAAGACTAGCCTAGTGAAACCCCATGTCTACTAAAAATACAAAAAATTGCCAGGCGCGGTGGCTCACGCCTGTAATCCCAGCACTTTGGGAGGCCGAGGCGGGTGGATCACGAGGTCGAGAGATCGAGACCATCCTGGTCAACATGGTGAAACCCTGTCTCTACTAAAAATACAAAAATTAGCTGGGCATGGTGGCACGTGCCTGTAATCCCATCTACTCGGGAGGCTGAGGCAGGAGAATTGCTTGAACCCAGGAGGCAGAGGTTGCGGTGAGCCGAGATCGCGCCATTGCACTCCAGCCTGGGTAACAAGAGCGAAACTCCGTCTCAAAAAA
>PVKV010040606.1:0-12137 GCA_004027835.1 Alouatta palliata
GCTGTTTAGGGGACGGACATGCTCCACGCAGACACGCATGGGGCTCCGGATCACAGGGAGGAATGTGCTGTTTAGGGGACGGACATGTTCCACGCAGACACGCATGGGGCTCCGGATCATAGGGAGGAACGCGCTGTTTAGGGGACGGACATGCTCCACGCAGACACGCATGGGGCTCCGGATCACAGGGAGGAATGTGCTGTTTAGGGGACGGACATGCTCCACGCAGACACGCATGGGGCTCCGGATCACAGGGAGGAATGTGCTGTTTAGGGGACGGACATGCTCCACGCAGACACGCATGGGGCTCCGGATCATAGGGAGGAATGTGCTGTTTAGGGGACGGACATGCTCCACGCAGACAGGAATGGGGCTCCGGATCACAGGGAGGAACATGCTGTTTAGGGGACGGACACACTCCACGCAGACATGCGTGGGGCTCCGGATCACGAGGAGGAGGTGCTTTTTAGGAGACCGACATGCTCCATGTGGACATGTATGGGGCTCTGGATCACAGGGAGGAATGCGCTCTTTAGGGGACGGACATGTTCCACGCAGACAGACATGGGGCTCTGGATCACAGGGAGGAACGCGCTGTTTAGGGGACGGACATGTTCCACGCAGACAGGGACGGGGCTCCGGATCACAGGAACGCGCTGTTTAGGGGACGGACATGTTCCACGCAGACATGCATGGGGCTCCGGATCACAGGGAGGAATGCGCTGTTTAGGGGACGGACATGTTCCACGCAGACACGCATGGGGCTCCGGATCACAGGGAGCAACGCGCTGTTTAGGGGACGGACATGCTCCACGCAGACACGCATGGGGCTCCGGATCACAGGGAGGAACATGCTGTTTAGGAGACGGACACGCTCCACGCTGCCTAGGGCAGGACGTCCTCTCTGTCCTCAGGCTCCTGGGCATCCAGAGCCAGGAGCTGCTTCAGGGGAGGCTGAGATCCCTCCAGGCCCTAGGAAAGGCCTCCTGCTGCTTTGGGGGTAAAGCTGTGCCAGGCTCTTCTCTCCATGCTCCCTGGAGGTGCCCAGGAACAGACCGGGAGACTCAGTTGGTGCCAGGATGGTGCCCATGACTAGGGAGATGTGCACATGTGCTCAGTGTCACTGTAGAAGGGGCCACATGGGCAGTCTCAGGCTGTAGCTGAAACCCCAAGCCTTTCCCTAAAGCACCAGCATACAGAACTGCCCCAGAACACAGTGGGGAAACTTCCAGGGCCAGGCTCCCCCGACTGCTCTTCCCACGGAGCTAGGGGCTGGTCAGCAACACACCCCTAGCGCTGCAGCCCTGGATGCCCACAGATGACAGCACCAGGTGCTTAAACACTGCCCCTTCTTCCAGTTCTGCAGAGACACTTGAGGTTCCAGTCAGGACAGTGAACAAAAAGGGGGTCAGCCCTTGTGGACAGGGTTTCCGTAAGTGGCTCAGGAGGCTTCTAAACACCAGCAGGATGGATGATGCCACAGCCACCATGGGAGCCAGCGCCTAAGGGACCCCATGAGATGCCAAGGGTCACTCGGGCCCGAGGTGCCCTCCGGAACCGGAGACGACGGATGCCAGGGGCTGCTTGGGGCTGAGTGTGTCCAGCCACAAAGGTTACTGCCCGGGCCTGGGAGGTCACAGGGACCAGGAGCTCCCTGCACCACGAGTGAGTGGAAGGAAAGGGTGGCCGAGTGCCTGCCTGCAGCTCAGGAAGACATGCTGTGTTTGCATTTGTGTTGTTCCCAGAGCGAAGGGATGAGGAGCCCTAGGTTGGTGTCCCTGCTCCAGACCCCCCCAGTAGGAGCCAAGGGGGAGGAAGTGCTTCATTCTCTGCACAAAATACTAGCTTGATGCAATTTGCGTGTGCAAGATGTGTGAAGTGCCTTTTCTACTCCATCAGCACCCGCAGCCTGTATGAATCTGCTGTTTGCTCTCAGCCGGCTGGTGGGGCTTGAATGGTATCACGGGAGGTTCTTCATCTTGCAGTGGGAGGGTCACGTCCAGCTGATAGTGCCGCATTTCCACTGACCACATTCATTACAAAGAGACGTTTCAAGACATATTCTGCAGCTGATTTGCTCCTTAGCCCCAAGAATGGAATACAGATAATCTCCTCACATCCGCTAGGTATCTTTCTGTGTAATTTCAGAAATGATGTTTTAAAGGCCTCTGACTTTCCCATCTGTCCTGGGAACAGGGAGTTCCTCCCTGATCCAGGGTATTTGAAGGCCACGCATCTTTTCCAACTGCTTGTCCTTTTCTGTTTAGTAAGCACCAGTTTTCTTTTAGGACACATCGAACGTGCTGGAACTGCAGGAGCAGCAAACCAGGCATGGCAGGCAGGGCTCACGGAGGCTAGGGGGTGGACTGGGGCGTGCAGTGTTAGGTGGCTCAGGAAGAAGTGGAGGGCCTGATGTATCTTCCAGGAGAGGATGAAGACCTCTACCCTCTAGCTGTCCTCTGACCTGTACAACCCAGCCCCCACCAAGTAGCCACTGCAGGGAAGCTTAGCTGGAAGGTTCCTGGGAGCAACCAGGCCAGTTCTGGCACCGTCCAGCAGCTGTTGTCAGCCTACCTCCTAAAACCCTGAGGAACACAGCATGGAGACCTCAGCCCTGGGCCCTGGGCAGGCTTCAGTCCCCATCGCTTCAGCAGCCCTGGGCCCAGAACATGAAACATGCTTGCTACGTGGCTCCCCTCGGCCGGCTCCAGGCCGCCCCTCACTGTGTCAAGTGAGATTCTCACATGTTGAGGGGAAGGTGGTCCCTGTGACCTGCAATGTTCCCCCTCTCACCCACGCAGCTGCTCAGTGCACAGCCGGCTTCACCAGGGGTAACAGACTACCCAGATGGAGGCTGGTCTTGGCCCCTGACCACACTGGTTTTCAAATAAACTGTGGGCTCTCATGACAGAGAAGCGGCTGGGAGTCCCAGTGTGGGATGTGGTGAGACGGGGCTGGGGTCTGTGCAGAGAGACTGATGGTGGAAGCGCTCCTCGGGGCACACAGGCCTAGTGTCACCGTCAGGGCTGGGTCCGTAGCCATTCTCCCTCCCTCAGCAACACTCATGCCTGCTGCAGCCCCAGAAAGGGTCAGGACTCACAGACGCTGACCAGCAAGTGGCTCACACTGGAAGCATCAATACTACCAGCCCCAGCAGAGGCTCCCTGGTGTGTGTGGTTGAGCGTCAGCCACTTGGGTAGACAGAGGTGTGGGTGGGCTGCACATGTGGCAGGGCAGACGGACAGCCTGGGGGCCGAGCCTCCTTCCAGGTGTCTTCTTGGATCTAGAGTGTTGTTAGAAATGGGAAGTTTCCAGCTCTGAACACTGGACATGCTAGGCCCACACACTGAACAGAACACACCATCTGAGCTCACCACAGTCCGTGGCACTCCTCGCTGTCTCCCCTGAGGCTGGGGCCAGTCACCAGCCCCGGCAGTGCTTCACAGCTGCTTTTCTTATGGGAGAGCAAGAGGTCCTGGGATTCGAGGCCCTACCAGGAGCAGAAGATGAGGGTCACAGGAAGGCTGTGGAGCCAGCAGGGGCACCACTGGTCCTGCCCACTGTGGATTTGTGCTTCTGGTCCTGAGAGCCCCTGGCTGAATTCCAGCAGACGGGGGAGCTGAGCTCTGCTCTGGAAAACAGCTGGTCCAGAGAAGGAGGAAGATGTCACTTAATTCTGGGCTGCTGAGGACAAGCCAGAGACCTCAGAGGTGACCTTGCTGCCCATAGCACCTCAGGGGATGCCATGTCCCCACAGGGGGAGCCCGGGTTCCCCACAGGACTGTGTGCCCCCAACTGAGATCCTTGCCCACTGGTCTGTGCCTCCATAGGACACCCACCTGCTCACACTATTTTGAAATATAACACTCTTCATCACCTGTCACCTAGTCACTCAGAATCACACCAGCAGGGACACAGAGGCGATGGCACATGGCCCTTTGGCCTGTTTGTGAGCATGAGTGTGCATATATATATATACACACGCACACGTGCACGCGGTGTCAGGGAGCTGATGCTGTATGAGGCTATCGAGGGTGTCTTTACTCAGCGGCACTTGGAAAGCACTGCTCTGTGTGAAGCTCATCCACATCCTCGTTATTGGCAGCACGGGTGTCCAAGTGAGGAGGGGCCACGTTTACCAGCCGTCCTTCCAGCCCACAACTCCTACAGGTCCTTATTTTCACAAGTACCGTTTTGCGGACACCGAGACCACTAAGCAGCCTGGACGCCTTATCCAGGTGAAGCTTTGCTTTATGAAGTGCTGCCCAGACCCCTGATGGTTGGCTCTCCCATGGAGACAGTGGCAGGCAGGCGGGGGCGCTCAGGGCTGTCTGCGGGGGGCAGCCAGGACCTCACTGAGGTGGCTGAGTCCACGCCATGCTCAGCCCTCACTGCTGGACAGGCCCCAAGAAGTTGTGCTTAGCATGGCCCACACCCAAGAGCAAGAAGCGGCAGCGTCCTGGGGTCCTAGGCGAGACTTCGAGAAGGCTCCTGGCTCCCACCTGGGCTAGAGGTGGGACCTGGGTGTAAAGAGGCCCCGGGGTACAGGTGAGAATGGATCAGCAGATGCTGGCTCCAGGAGGGCCCTGAGGGGCTGCAGAGGGAAGGTGACTCCACAGTGGCCGCAGCAGCAGCAGCAGGACAGTGCTGCGCCCGACACCCGAGGCCATTCTCCCTGGACACGGGGCGGGTGGCACTGTGAGGTGGCCGTAAAAACCAGAGTTTATTTAATAAAATGAGAGCCCATGCGGGAGCAGCTGCCTCCAAGATGAATGACGAGCACTGGAAGGGTGGCCACCTTCCTCCAAGGAAGAAACAGCCCCGCTTTCATTAGGAAAATATTGGTTAATTTTCCAGTGCAGTGAGTGACCTTAAGGGGAAAAATCTAATTTCCAGAACAGCTCTGTGAGGCGTTTATTCTCACCACTCTCATTTGCCTTAAACTGAGTGGTTGTGGATGAGCGGTGGCCGGGGCAGTGGCTTCCCCTGGGCCTGGTGTTCAGTCACAAACCGCTGGGCAGGACTCCCCTTCTAGGGGAGGAGGACGGAACCAAGAGGCACCCAGACAGGTCATGAGGGAGCCTCTGGACCCACGTCTCTGGGCAGCTCCCAATGCCAGGAAGTGCTCGCAGAGTTCTATCTCACGAGGTGCCCACCCTGCTTCCTGGGAACTTGGCCCCTGCCATCTCTGGAGCCAACAGCTGCCCGGGCCTGGCTCAGCCCCATTACCGTGAATGGCAGAAGCTCACTGCTCTACACTGGCTGTGGTACCCAGGCTTCCTCTAGCAGCTCTAGGCGGGGGTACCCCAAGTTCCCGCAGAGCTCCAGACGGTGGGTCTGGGCCTGGCAGATGGTCTCTCGGCCCCTCAGCCTGTGCTCAAGGTTGCCATCCTCTGGGGAGTTGCACAAGTGACTCAGGACAGCCTGCCTAGGCCAGAGAAGACATAGGACCAGGCCCAGGTCCCAGGACCACCAAAGCCAAGGTTGCCTAAATTCGCAGAGGTGAACAGGCACCCTAGGGCACAGGACCAGCCCTGCAATCAGCACCGCACTGCCCACCCTTCACACTGCCCCTGCCCAGCCGCTGGTGATGGCAGCAATTATGACAACAGCAAATACTCACTGCATACCAGGCCCTGCATAGAGTGGCCTCAGAACTAGGAGCTCCTCCTCTCCTGTGATGGGGAGCGGGAAGGACACACCAAAACCTACGAGGCCCGGCGTGGGACCTCCACACCAAAATGCGCCCAGCCTGGCGTGGGACCTCCACACCAAAACCCGCCCAGCCTGGCGTGGGACCTCCACACCAAAACCCGCCCGGCCTGGCATGGGACCTCCACACCAAAACCCGCCCGGCCTGGCGTGGGACCTCCACACCAAAACCCGCCTGGCCTGGCGTGGGACCTCCACACCAAAACCCGCCCAGCCTGGCGTGGGACCCCCACGGGAAAACCCTCCTGGACCCAAGTGGGACCACCACACCAAAACCCACCCGGTCCTGAGTGGGACCCCCACACCAAAACCTGCCTGGCCCCGAGTGGGACCCCCACAGGAAGTAGCCTCCAGGCATCGGAGATCAGGAAGAAAGCCGAGAAGGCCTGGCATCGCACCCATGAGTAGAAGACTACAAACATGTTGGCTCTGAGCTTCTGCAACCCTATGTCCACCGTGGCAGCCTGGCTGGAGCCAATGAGGTGACAGGGAGGGCAGGAAGTGAGCCCACAGGCCACAAGCATCTGTGCCTGCATCCACAGTCATACATGTGGCCCTCCCAGTCCAACTGCTAACTGATGATGGCAACCCTGTGGGGTGATCCATGCCCAGACCAGAGTGGGCAGCAAGAGCCCGGCTCGACCGGCACAGGGTAGAGGGCAGGGATGACCCATGCCCAGACCAGAGCAGGCAACAGGAGCCCAGTCTCAGCTGGCACAGGGCTGGTGGCCGAGCCTGTGAAGAAGGTAGGGAAGGGCGTCTACATGGTCGTCCTAGAGATGGGATGTGTGGTCACAGGAAACCCCGACAGGGAGGCTGTGCTAGGGCAGCTCAAACTCGAATGTGCCAGCCTTGTAGATGAGAGGCACCCCCAGCAGTGCCTGGCCCCAGGAAGCCCTCGATGAACTGCATGTCACCCCAGTGACCAGCACCAGAGGAATCTGCTCGGGGCCACAGGACAGCAAGGCTAGTCTGAAAACTCAGAGGAAATGCATGATTCCTGGAAAGTCACAAATCAACTAAAGCATCCGCAAGAAGAAGAAAACTAGAACGGAACCGTGAAAGCACAGCGAGGAAGGCAGAAGGCCACACGGGGAAGGTGCCAGGACACACCCTTCAGTGCTGGCAACACCTGTCTTCTCAGGAACAGGCACTTCCATCACAAAACCTGCTCTGCATCGCATGCAGGTGTAGAAGGGCCTAAATGATCTGTGATGTCTGCCTGCCAAAAGGCCAAGGCTCCTAGCCGCTGCCCGGGAGCTGGAGTTGCCTGCCTGCCAACAGCAGCGGCACTGTTGATGGGAGCTGGAGTAGCAGGAACAATGGGGATGGGCCCAAAGCTGGGAAGAGCCCCGGAGGCAGGGCCCGGCATGGGTGGGTGGACGGGGTCAGTGGCAATCAGAGGGGCTGGGAACCTTCACAGGTGCCCATATGGGGGGCAGCTGTCACAAGATTTGTTTTAAGAAATTTGTCCGCTTGGGGAGGGGCCCTCCTGAGGCCCAAGGCCCAGGGAAGGACTCAGATTTGAGGCAGAGCAGAGCCAGGGAGGAGCTCCAGGGAAGAAAGTGCCTCCTGCAGGGACGAGGGTTGGACGTGACTTGGCGCTGGCCAAGGCTCCTGCTGACCTGGCGAGGGGTACCTTTTGGGTGGTTTCTCAGGGATGACGGTACCTTGGTTCAGGCCCCTACACCTGCAGTGTAGGACTGGCGGTGGAGCTCATTGGGTTCCCTGGACTGGGAGGACCTGGCTTGGGGCTGGTGTCTCAGCCACCCTTAGACTCAGAGTCCCAGGAGCTACCGCTGTCTCTCCAAGAGTTCCCCTCACTGGACTTTGCACTGGGTGTGGGAGGTCCATGCTTAGGCCCCCCAAGGCTGAGATCGGCAACGCCCTGCTCCCTGAGTGGAGAGGCTGGGGCAGCAAGGCTTCCCACCCCGGCCCGACCACTGCCATTTGGGAGAGGTTCGGTGACGTGACGTGATTTAAAAGTTAATTAAACTGAGTGGTATGAAGTATAACAGCCGCAAGTGTTTATTTCCAAAGAGGCTTTGGAAGGAAAACGGGAGAAATCTAATAAAAAGCTTTGCGAGATACTGCATTAGGAAGTAATCACACCGCTAAATCACCCAGTGTCGGCACAGGCCTCTAATGACTCGGGACTTGCTGCTCCCCCGGCCCCTAAGCCCACTGAGCCAAGGTGTCCTTCTGGGACCCTTGGGCTGCCCTGTAAGGCTGGGAGAGCCACCACATGAGGCTCGGAGAGTGGCACATGCTGAGCCTGGAAGGGGCGCCTCTGAGGACAGGCCGGCTGTCCCTGACGCCCGTCCTGCATCGTTCATCTGGGCCTTCACGCGCTCCTTCGGCACACATCAGGGACTGAGCATGGGCCAGCCCACAGAGCCAGGTGGCTGAGGCACCTGCAGGACTCAAGTCACACGGCCCTGTCCCAGTGTGGAGTGGGAGTCACCAAGAACAGGCATCAGGAGACTGGAGGGCCAGGGAGAGCCCTGAGGAAGTACATCTGGGCTCAGACCCCAGGGAAGTGCAGGAACTGGGGGCCCTGAGGCAGAAAAGACCACGGAAGTCGTTTCAGACTACCACCACCTTCTAACAGCGGCGGCACTGTTAACAGGGACTAACTGCCTTACGGGGCAGGCCTGGCGAGAAGGCCTCATTCGTGCGGAGCTGATATCTGCCTCCCTGTGGGTGGCACAGCAATGGCAGATAGCCTGGTCCCTCTGAAAGGAGTGGAGATGGAAGGGCCTGGCTGGGAGAACACACACAGCAGCCTGACTTTCATTCAACAAACACATGCTCAGCCCGGCTGGGCACAGGGACGACAGTGGGAAGAGAGAAGCAGGTGATGGCAGACACTTAGTACCAGCCTCCTCCCCGGGCACACAAGACCTTATGTCATGCCTCCTGGCCACTGCGGTGCCTGACCCCACCCCAGCCCCCACCCTGCTGCCTGACCATAGCAGATCAACCACCAGCCCAGAAACACCGTATCCTCCCCACCCTGCACACCCGCATGCCTCCCTCTGCCAGGAGGCCCCCTGCCCCTTCCAGGCTGAGCTCAGAGGGATGCTGCCTCTTTCCTGGCCTACCCTTCCATTCCTGCCCAGCAACAGAAGGCAGCTGGGACTCACCTGTAAGGGGCCCTGCCTCTGCATCCCTCCCAACCTGCGACTTCACTCTGAGCAGCCTGGGTCGCAGAGCAGATGAGGACCAGGCAGGCCCCACTCGGCTGCCTGACAGGTGGACCTGCCTCAGCCCCTTATCAGAAAGCCCTCCCAGGAGCTGGCCAGAAAAGCCATTTTTTGGTCATTTATCAGGCTAATAAATGGCTTCTCTCACCGCCGCCAGCTCCTGGCGCCATTCTCATGCCGTGCACTGGGTGCGTCACGATTAATATCACTCATTTTGAAGGGTAATTACCAGCTCGATCACGGGTGCCGGGCACATACATCCACCCCATCCACGCTCGGCGGAGCCCACATCACTCATGCAGCCGCCCAGCCTCTGCCCTGGGGGTGCCTCCACCCCCACCCTGGCTCTTTACATTCTTTGACCAAGGGGACTGAGCCCCAACACTGATCGCCCCAGGACAGGCAGCACCCACCATGGCCCCGGCGCCTTTGCATTGGGTATGGAGCCTGCTGGGGCTCACAGCAGCTGGGACTGCTCTGGCCCCAGCACTGAGGACGGCCCTGGGCCCCACGCAGCTCATCCCTGACCCCCGTTGTGGTGGCACCTGCCCTGTGGAGGCCTGTGTTGGTCCAACTGGCCGACACAGACTGGGTGGCTCGTAAACAGAGTTCACTTCTCACAGGCCGGGAGTGCAGGATAAGGCACAGGCAGCCTTGGTGTTTGGTGACAGTGCTTTCTCATTGTCCCTCACATGGGGGAAGGGGATGGGGGGACTCTGGGGTTCCCCTTCATGAGGACCCCACCCCACCCCCTTAGCACCTCCCAAAGACTCCGTCTCCTCAAGCTCTCACAGGGAGGGATTCGGTTTCCACGTGGGAACCACGGGACATGAACCTCAGTCCCCAGCATCCTGCCCTTGGACCCACAGAACCCACATCCTTCTGTGCAAAACATGTCCACTCCACCCCACAACCCCAAATTCTCAGCAACCCTCAATTCCAAAGTCTCATCTCAACCTTGCTGCATCACATGCTGGGGAAATGAAGGCAGGACAGGAGAGGATGGGCACTCTGCTTCCAAAAGGGGGAAAGGCAAGAGGGAGAGTTCCAGGCCCCCGGAAGGCCAAACCCCAAAGGGCAAGTCCCGTGAGGCCCAGAGGCCTAACAGCTGCTGCTGTGGTCCCATGCTCTGCCTTCTGGGCCTGCTGGGGAGGCCCTGCGCCCACCGCCTGGCAGAGCTGCTGGCCTGTGGGAGGCACGCAGGCCTCGGTCCCCTTCTGAAGAAGGCGTTGGCTGGGAGTTATCCCAACCACCTTCAGGGTCACCCTTCCCTTCCCCCGCAGTGAAGAGCCACGTGTTTGCTGGCTGACAGCTCTGTGGTCCTGTCATGTCAAGTCCAAGGACAGCCTCCCTCATCCTTCCCGTCTCCCTCCTCTTTGGTTCCAGCTAACAGCGTCTCTGCTAGATGGCAGACGGAGGCCAGGGTCGTACCACATGAGCCTCCCTATCAAATGGTCGCAGGGCCACAGCCCTAGGGTTCTCTTCCAGACTCGCTTTCTCGTGTTCTACAGCAGCGATGACGGTGACGGGCTGAGCCCTCCCCAGGTCCTTCAGTGCCACTTACTTCTGCTTGATGCCAACCCAGGCCAGTCCTCTGTGCCCACATCTGATGATAACAGCCGGGAGGAAAGGCCGTGCCTCAACATCTGGCCTGGAAAGGGCTTTGGCCAAATCTCCAGTCTCATCCCTCACGCGCTGTACTTCCCAGAAAACATGGCCCCGAGTCCAGCCCAGCCTCAGCTCCACACGAGGTGGGCCTTCCCTCATCGCCACACACAGGCCTCATTTCCGCCTACAGCCTCCTCAGAGCGGCCCTGCCCATGCCTCCTCCTACCGACTCCGGGAGCACTTCTTGTGCAGGAAGATGGGGGCTCCCTCCACAGTGCTCCCCCCTTCCTCCTGAGCCCTCACCAGTATCACCTTTCAAGGCCTATTCACAGCAACGTGTGCTTTTTGCAGGCTCCACCCCAACCCTTCCAGCCTCTCCCACTCCCTAGTTCCAGAGCAGCTTTACGGCTTTGAGGTCTGTTACAGCTGCACCCCACTCTCTGTACCAAGGCCCTGTCTCTTTGAGTCTGGCTTCTGGAACCCCACTGACAGGGTGGCTTATGAACAGCAGACACAGCTCATGGCCCTAGAGCAGAGCCCGAGCTCAAGGTGCCGGCAGACGTGGCATCTGGTGAGGGTTTCATGTGTGCAGCTGGCACCTCCTTGCTGTGAGCTCACGTGGTGTGGGCGTGAGGTAGCTCTCAGCTTCTTTAGAAAGTGCCAATCCCAGTCCAAGGGCTATACTTCCCAATCTCTCATCTTGGGTGTTAGAATTTCAATGTATGAATTTTGGGGGGACACAGACTTTCAGGCTGTGGCAAGGCCCCACACCCTCCTGCTTCTGACACCTCTCCACAGGCGCCCCTGAACTGGGACATGGCAGGAGCAGGGAGGTGCGTACCTGTGGAGATGGTAGGCCAGGGGCTATGGGGCCAGCAGGTCAGCTTGGGCAGGGGCAGAAATGAAGGAAAGAAACATCTTGCTTCGTTCCAGCTGAAGGCATTGGGCCATGCTCTGGGCTCAGCCTGTCCCAGGTGCCCGGGAAGAACCCCCAGTCTCTACAGGCCAGCCTGGTTGGGGGGGCACCCTGCCTCCAGAGGCCCCTGCAGGGCTGAGGGACAGGAAGGGGTAACTGGTGCACAGAGCACACCCACTCCCACAGCTCTTGCTGGCCAGCTGTCAGCTAATCTGCCGGTTACCAGCAGGTAATTTCTCATCGGGGCCTGCTCACTCCCTGTTTATCACCCATGGCCTGCATCCACCGAGTGCTGTGTGAGCAGAGATAAGATTCATTAATAAAGAAAAGTTCAGGAGGAGGCGCTCAGTGGCTCTTCTACAAACAGAAGGGAAGATGACACGGCCCCACCATGCTCCAGACAAGCCCTGCCTTCTGCCTGTGGCAGGGCCCACGTAGACCCCGCGTGCCTCCAGGCTTCCATGCGTAACCCCAGACAAGACCACTTGCTTCCTGACATTGGCAGGGCACACGGACACCCCGCGTGCCTCCAGGCTTCCATGCGTAACCCCAGACAAGACCACTTGCTTCCTGACATTGGCACGGCGCACGGACACCCCGTGTGCCTCCAGGCTTCCATGTGTAACCCCAGACAAGACCACTTGCTTCCTGACATTGGCGGGGCGCACACAGACCCCACGTGCCTCCAGGCTTCC
>PVKV010040607.1:0-12104 GCA_004027835.1 Alouatta palliata
TCCCTTCCTTGCCAGCATCAGCTTTTCCCTTTTTCCCTTTGGGTACCTTCTCTCCCTTCTTTGCAGGGGCCTTTTTAGGCTTGGGCTCTGGCTTTGGAGGAGCAGGTTTAGCAGACAACCTTGCGGATCTTCTCTGTGGTTCGTCCTTCACCTTGGCTTTATCTCCTTTAGCATCCCCTTCAGCCTTTCTTTTGGGCATAGTGGCGACGGCGGCGGGACGTAGGCGCTGGGCGCGGGATGCAGCGGTGCGTTGGCTTTGGTCAGTCCGGGGGTCGTTCTCGCGTCCTCCTCACACTCTCAGTTTCCTCATTTTAAACTCGGCAATATTCCTTACACTAATAACATACGTTCTCACTTCTAAGTGGGAACTAAGCTATGAGGATGCCAAAACATACAGAGTGATGTAATGGACTTTGGGGATTCGGGAGGGGAAGTTGGGGGTGGAAGTTAGAAATAAAAGACTATGTATTGGGTACAGTGTATACTGCCAGGGTGATGAGTGCACTGAAATCTCAGAATTCAGCACTAAAGAACTCATCCATGTAACCAAAAATCACCTGTACACCAAACACTACTAAAATGTAAAAAATAAGGGAAGATGGTCAGAACTGAAAGATACCCTGTTGCAATGGAGCAAAAGCATGTGAAAAATAAGACCATAGTTTATTCAATAAGTTTATTTATTTCAAGTAATAAGTACTCAGGCACAAGGCCAAATACATACAGAAAGGATGAACAGTGATAACTAGATGAACTGAAAATATTGGATCTGATTTTTACTAAATATTGACTAACATTTATATGTCACTATACACTTGCAAAGAAATGTAACAATGATGGTGGTGTTGAAATATGCTAGAAGAAAACCCTATTATTATTAAAACATTTATGCACTTCAGGTAAACAAGGTGCATAACTATTATTTTATTGCAAGCACACTGTATATGGTATGGCTGACAAAAGCAACTCTTTTCTTTAAATAATTTTCTTTTTTGTCTTGGTTTCATTTTTACCCAACTAATGAGTTCCACAAAAAAGAGACACTCCTAACAATATACCACAATATATCTCTATTTTAGATACTACTATATTATATTATAAGAGGACAGGTATTCTAAATTTGGTGAGGTTGTTGAAGTAAATATTCAGGTTTTTAGCAGTCAAATAATTTATTTTCATTTGATTTGGAAAAATAAGGAGACAGCAGTAGGTTGTTTGAAACCGAGTCAACTAACTGCAAACCTCTGGGAAACATTTTTGTGGAACTCAAAAATGTTTAAAAACCCAGAGCTCAATAAGCATTTGTTGGGTGATTGAATATTGACAACTTGAATTAAGCTTACTTATTTCTTCCATGTTCTTGAGAAATATACTGCATTTAAAATATATAATATCAAAAAGGTTCTGCTTATAAACAACTCAAGAAAATATCAAATGGCAGTGGAATATAATGTAAGATTTAATAAATATAAATAATGAGAAGATACTGAAAAAAAATATTGACAGTCAGAAAGGGCGCTACTCAAAGAGCTAATCAGAAACAGAGCACAGATAGAATGAGAAAGAAATCAGAATGTACTTTTGTGTTGAGAACAAAGAGCAGAATATGCAAATGCTACAGGATAGAAAAGTGGGATAGCATAAATTTGAAATTAGAAGAAAATAAATTTGAATAACAACACAGAAAAGTCAGAGGAAGACCTAATTTCTGTACTTGTCAAATAAAAAAGTTTTGTCTAAGGGCCAAAGTGAAGCAGATAAGGTCAATGTGGACAAAGATTTATTTTAATTTCCTGAGGAGAAAAGATATGACCAAACAAAGACCACAGCAAAGGGGATTTCAGGAGACAGAATCCTGATAGGATGAGAGGCGTTAACAGACGGCTTAAGGAAAGCAGTGGTAAGTATATCTTGGGAATTCTTAATGTGTATTTTCATGATTAATGTGTGTCTACAACTAATACAATAAAGGAAGTGCTTTTTGTTTCGGGGTGTGTGTGTTTGAACATGTGTAAGAAGAAAATGCTTAAAATTATGTTTCTTTATATTTCTGGTTATGATAAGAAGCTAGTATTGTAAATGATCAAGAACGTGGACCTCAGATTCAGGAAGACTAGGTTAAAATAAAAAATTGTATTTGCTATGCGATCTTGGATAGATAACAAAATAATTCTGGGCCTTCCTTTCTCCTGTGAAAAACGGGAAAATAGAACATACCTTACAGGGTTGCTGTAAGGCTAATTGGCATAATACATAAAAAGCCTTTGGCACAGGCCAGAAACATACTTATTAATTTTTCCTAGAGTTAGCATCAGAAACTGTGTCGAAGAATATAGACTCATAGAACAACAAATTATATTGTGAAAATAAAAATCAAATTAGATGTGTCTATGTGAGTGTCTCAAACCTTCCTTTGTCTATTTTAATTGCCTGGGGGTAAAAGAAACTCATTCTGGTTCTGTTCCAAACCCCTGCTCCCAGTCTTTCGTTGGTTTCCTTTTCTGCCCAGCCATTATTTGTTAAGTATATTAAGTACTATTCAAGCAGCAATTGAGTTACTGCTTGAGAAAATAAAAGCAAACTTATAAATACTTAGGAATTGTCATATTCAATACAGTTATTGCAATTATTTTCATTTTGACAAGATTTTTAATTGAAGGCTAGAGACCGAACATTTCCAAGTCATTCCCGGGTGGAAGAACCACATTCACATCTAATCATATGCAATCCTCTTTTTCTCTCTGTCTTCCTCACTCCACTTCTCAGTTCCAACAGTTTTCAGCAGAGGCAGGTCTCTATGCACCACATTACTCAAGCTCCCTTTGCTCCTGGCTTCTACTTGAGTTGAAAAGATCCGAGGTCAGAAGGAGAGGGGCATCAGGATATTTATTCTTCCACCTGCCTGGACACAGTTTGAGGGTGGCTACCCTTTTTAGGATCACTACACCCACAGCTAGAGCCAGGGGAGCATCTGTGGCTCTTTTTCCTTTAACCTACCCACATCAATCCTTGCATATGGCCTCCCATTAAACTCCGTTACCCCTTTGACTTTGCATTCTGTTTTTGGGAGTGTGAGGAGGTGGGGCTCAGAGTGCTTCTAAGTGTTTCTTTTAAGTGGCGTTTCTACTGGGATAGAATTCTAGAGGTGATTTTTTAGTTATTTGAGGTATCTGAAGAAATGCTGTAGGAGGAGCAGAAAACATAGCAATAGTTTCTTTGTTGTTGTTTGAGATTAATTTTTTTTTACTAGTACACTGCTGACTGTTGAGGGATGTTAAAGAAGTGGGAAGGGCTGAGGGTTGATTTCATACAGAGCTTAACAGATTATCTTTTACCATTTAATAATATCTACTCTTCTAATTTGAGCTCTTAACCAGTACTATCATGTTAATGTATCCATGCTTATCCTAAAAGTGAATAATAGTTTGTCAGAGGCCATACAATTAACTCTTATATCTCCTTGAATTACATTTTTTTCACATGTTCAAAACACTGAAATTCATGGTATAAAGCCCTATTGGTAAAATGCCGAAACCAAACTCTGACGACATGGTATTGACGATAAGAGAAATGAGGGCCGTTAGTGGTAGATGAAACTATTTAAAAGGCTGACCATAATAACTAGAGCAAATAAGAACTCAATAGGCTCTTTAAAACAAAAATCTAAATACTTCTAGTCTTTTCTTCAACATGGTGTTTTTGTTTTTTCTTTTGCTTTTATGTTTCTTTCCCTTTTTCAATGCTAGAACACGGACATCGAGCTGATGATCTGGAGAGTTTTTTTGTATTGCTTTTTGCATAGTTGTAAGCAACAATTTAATATTTTTTATGCAAAAAAGTGGCATATTCAGCCAACACTGTTTAAACTTGCATATATTTTAAAATAGTCCATCATTGCTGATTGATACAGTGGACTTTTTCTTTTTACCCTTGAACACCATCAATTAAGCATTAATTCCAGTGGATGTTTTGATGTAGGCAGTACACAAACCCAGAACTGTTCAAATTATGGGTATCGTATTATTATTGTGCATTCAAATATGGGGCATACTTTTTGATATCTTCCAGTGAAACTTAACATCAAGATGTTTGCATAAATAGAAAAGTGACATTTTTAAACAAAGTAATATTTATTTCATATTCAAAGTGCACTAAATAATTCATTTGACACACATTTAGATTATCCACATCTCAATTATGTTTTATTCTTATACTAAAATATTTATTCTAAATTTCTTGTTTGATTCTTCTGTGACCCACATTTTTATTTGTATTATATTTCTAGTTTGGCTCTAAAACACCTGTTTCTTTCTGCGTGGAGCAACACAGTTCAAATGTTATAGTTTCAGAACCATTCTATATGGTTTCTGTTCTTCTGTTGCTGCAAGGCGAAACATTTCTAAGAGTTCTCAAAGAAGCTGGATTTCATTTAAAAGCAATATTTTCTGTGATAAACTCAGCACATATGAAAGGTATGAATAAAAATTTGCTAAGGGAAGATTAAACTCAGGTTATGGAAAGAAAAACAAAGATCACTGCCAATTCACAGATACACAGTATAGAAAGCAATGCAATTATTTACCTGACTCTTCTTTAAACTCTTCTGGTCTCAAGAAAAAAAATAGAAATATCTGTAGATTACAAAAATAGACAACAATGAGGAAAATGGATGATAAGATTTCGCTTCAATGTAATGAAAAGAAGTGAAAGAAGATGTAAATGGTTAAAATGAGTGTATTTTAGGAAGAATTCTTTTCCACTATTTTGATATTGGTTAATGATTTTAAAATCTACTTGAGAAGTGATTCTAACATATAGGTTAAAACAAAAATTTTTAAAAGACATTACAAATTTGAAAAAGGAAAATAACACTCAGATGCATTGTTATTACTTTTTCTCTCCTCCTAAAGTCTTGTGTGAACACTTTTTAATGTAATACAACTTTAATCAAGGTCTAATTACCAATGTGGTTACTTCTTATGTTAATTTAATGAGAGATTTCTTCTCTTATAATTAATTTTGAAGATAACTTTATGCTCACCTCGTTATTTTGAACTGTTTCCTTAATTGAAGAATACTGAAATTAGTCCATATAAATTACAGCTGTTGCTGGAGGAAGAAATACATTCTGTGTAGTCCTGTCTCCAGCAACCTTACTTATCCTGTTATACATAGTTTCACTGTGATAAACAATAGCCAAAAGTATTTTTTTAAAGAATACAGCTATATTCTAAATCCATGATATGTTTGCTCAGCTCAAATAAGCACAATAATTGTAGTCATTTGATACTGAAAAAAAACTTCCCTAGAGCAAGAGTTAACATATTCACTTGCTATGGACCATGATACATTTAAATAAAAATTCAAATAAAAATTTGAATGAATATACAAATATACATACATATTTATTCATTTGCATATCTGAATTATAATACAGTAATTTAAAATATTAAGCCTTTATATAAGTTATCAATGTAAAATCTTGGTCATTTAGAGTGTCTGTAACTGAAAGTAAAATTTTTGTGAAGTGATTGAGTTATTGAATATGGACAATACCATGAATACTTGTAAATTTGCTGTGATATTTTTATACTTCTCAAATACTTGTGTTTTTCTTTTCTAATATATTTTGTCATAGTTTGTGTTGCTTCTACCCCCATCCTTTGGGAAAAGAAAGGATTAATATGTAAGCCAGAAAAATAAAACAAATTAATGACATTTTTAATATATTGCTGTTTTGTGGTCTTTTCTGACTAAACATTCTGATTTCCAAGGCTGCCCCAGGCCATGGATGACCCCAACTACTCTAAAGAATATGGGGCAGGAATCACAAATCACTGCATGCCAGAGGAGCAGCACAAAGGTTTATTTCAACAGAATCCTTTGCATCATTTAAAGCAGACCTCTAGGGTTAAGTTCTCACCTGATAACAGCCAGAGTTGCAGAAGGTAAGATCAATATGGGCGACTGTGGACTCCACAATTGCTCAGAAGCCACGTACCATGCAGGAACCAGCATTCTCTTGTAACAAGTTACAGGCCTGTCTTTCAGTATCCCACAAGAAACAAACCAGTTACAAGAATCACTGTCCTCAGAGAAACCCAAAAACCACTGCTTCCAATCAAGTATTAATAATTCACTTATTATTTATCCACATACCGATGTGCTGTACCAATCACAGGTCATTTGATAAACAAATAACTTTCCTTAGAAGCAGTAGACACGCCTACCCTTATTAGGTTTTCAGGAGAACAGAGCTGGAAGTATTCACGACTGGCAGGTACACAGCAAAGCAAAGGATATGTTTTCCCTTTCAAACAAATGTCTTGGCAGAGGTTGCTCTTAATGGACTTTTTTGGTTGTTACTGCTAAAGAGACTCAAGACAAAAATCGATTTGAAGTTCAAATATTTTATATAGACTATGTCACAATTTCACCCTTAGCTTATCTAAAACAATGGGCTGCACTCATCAAATCCATTAATTTTAAAATGTACTATATTTTAGAATTTTTGTGGGTATATAGTAGGTGTGTATATTTATGGGGTATATGAAATAAGTATATCATGTGGAAGGTGGTATTCATTTCCTGAAGCATTTATCCTTTGTGTTAAAAACAATCCAATTACATTTTTAAAATTATTTAAAAATATACTGCTGATATTATTGACTATAGTCATCCTATTATGCTATCAAATAGTAAGTCTTATTCATTCTTGCTACTTTTTTATTTATTAACCATGTCCACTTCCCTCCCAACTGCCCACTACCCTTCCCCCAGCTACTCTAAAGAATATGGGGCAGGAATCACAGCCTCCATGACAATGCATTCCTTGTTTTGGTTATTAGATCCCACAGATAACTGAGAACATGAAACATTAGTCTTTCTGTTCCTGGTTTATTTCATTTAACATAATGATTCTCCAGTTCCATCCACGTTGTTGCAAATGACTGGATCTCATATTTTATGGCTGAATAGTATTCCATCATGTATAAATACCACATTTATTTTATCCATTTATCTGTTGATGGACACTTAGGTTGCTTCCCAATCTTAGCTACTATAGACACTGCTGCAACAAACAGGATTGTAGATGTCTCTTTGACATACTGAATTCCTTTCTTTTGGGTATATATGCAGCAGTGGGATTGCTGGATTATACAGTAGCTCAATTTTAATGTTGGAGGAATCTGCAAACTGTTTTCAATAGTGATTGTACTAATTTACATTTCTACCAACTGTGTACAAGTGTTCCCCTTTCTCCTCATTTTGCCAGCATTTGTTATTATCTGTCTTTTGTAATTTAACTGGGGTGAGGTGATAGCTCCTTGTATTTTTGATTTGCATTAGTGTGATGATAAATGATGTCGAGCATCTTTTCACATGCCTGCTTGCCATTTGTATATCTTCTTTTGAGGAATGTCTGATTCCTCATCTTTCAATCAGATTATTATATTTTTTAATTAATTTATTTATTTATTGCATTTTAGGGTTTGGGGTACACATGAAGAACATGCAAGATTGTTGCACAGATACACACATGGCAGTGTGATTTGCTGCCTTCCTCCACATCACCTATATCTGGCGTTTCTCCCCATGCTATCTTTCCCCAACTTCCCACCCCCTGCTGTCCCTCCCTATTTACCCGAACAGACCCCAGTGTGTGATGCTCCCCTCCCTATGTCCATGTGTTCTCATTGTTCAGCACCCACTTATGAGTGAGAACATGTGGTGTTTGATCTTCTGGTCTTGTGTCAGTTTGCTGAGAATGATGGTTTTCAGGTTAATCCATGTCCCTACAAAGGATGACAACTCATCATTTTTGATGGCTGCGTAGTATTTCATGGTGTATATGTGCCACATTTTCCCTATCCAGTCTATCATCGATGGGCATTTCAGTTGGTTCCAGGATTTTGCTATTGTAAACAGTGCTGCAATGAACATTTGTGTGCATGTGTCCTTATAGTAGAACGATTTATAATCCTTTGGATATATACCCAGTAATGGGATTACTGGGTCAAATGCAATGTCTCTTTCTAGGTCCTTGACGAACCGTCACACTGTCTTCCACAATGGTTGAACTAATTGACACTCCCAGTCAACAGTGTAAAAGTGTTCCTATTTCTCCACGTTCTCTCCAGCATCTGCTGTCTCCAGATTTCTTAATGATCACCATTCTAAATGGTGTGAGATGGTATCTCAGTGTAGTTTGATTTGCATTTCTCTAATGCCCAGTGATGATGAGCATTTTTTCATACGTCTGTTGACCTCTTGTATGTCTTCTTTTTAAAGTGTCTGTTCATGTCCTTTGCCCACTTCTGAACGGGTTTGTTTGTTTTTTTCTTGTAAATCTGTTTCAGTTCTTTGTAGATTCTGAATACCAGCCCTTTGTCAGATGGGTACATTGCAAAATTTTTTTCCCATTTTGTTGATTGCCAATTCACTCTAATGACTGTTTCTTTTGCCATGCAGAAGCTGTGGAGTTTGATTAGGTCCCTTTTGTCTATTTTTGCTTTTCTGGCCAATGCTTTTGGTGTTTTGGTTATGAAGTCCTTGCCTATGCCTATGTCCTGAATGGTTTTGCCTAGATTTTCTTCTTGGGTTTTTATGGTGTTAGGTCTTACATTGAAGTCTTTAATCGATCTGAGGTTAATTTTAGTGTAAGATGTGAGGAAGGGGTCCAGTTTCTGCTTCATGCACATGGCTAGCCAGTTTTCCCAACACCATTTCTTCAACAGGGAATCCTTTCCCCGTTGCTTGTTTTTGTCAGGTTGTCAAAGATCAGATGGTTGTAGATGTGTTGTTTTGCCTCCGAGGGCTCTGTTCTGTTCCATTGGTCTATGTCTCTGTTTTGGTACCAGTACCATGCTGTTTTGATTACTGTAGCCCTGTAGTAGAGTTTGAAGTCTGGGAGTGTGATGCCTCCTGCTTTATTCTTTTTGCTTAGAATTGACTTGGCCTTGTGGGCCCTCTTTTGGTTCCATATGAAGTTTAAGGTGGTTTTTTCCACTTTTGTGAAGAAGGTCATTGGTAGCTTGATGGGGATAGCATTGAATCTGTAAATTACTTTGGGCAGTATGGCCATTTTCATGATATTGATTCTTCCTAGCCATGAACATGGAATGTTTCTCCATCTGTTTGTGTCCTCTCTTATTTCATTGAGCAGTGGTTTGTAGTTCTCTTTGAAGAGGTCCTTAACGTTTCTTGTTAGTTGTATTCCTAGGTATTTGATTCTCTTTGTAGCAATTGTGAATGGCAGTTGGTTCTTGATTTGGCTCTCTTTAAGTCTGTTATTGGTGTAAAGGAGTGTTTGTGATTTTTGCACATTAATTTTGTATCCTGAGACTTTGCTGAAGTTGCTTATCAGTTTCAGGAGATTTTGGGCTGAGACGATGGGGTCTTCTAGATATACAATCATGTCATCTGCAAATAGAGACAATTTGACTTCCTTCTTTCCTGTTTGAATACCCTTTATTTCTTTTTCTTGCCTCATTGCTCTGGCTAGACTTCCAATACTATATTGAATAGGAGTGGTGAGAGAGGGCATCCTTGTCTATTGCCAGATTTCAAAGGGAATGATTCCAGTTTTTGCCCATTCAGTATGATATTGGCAGTTGTTTTGTTGTAAATAGCTTTTATTATTTTGATATACATTCCGTCAATACCTGGTTTATTGAGGGTTTTAGCTTAAATGGCTGTTGAATTTTGTCAGAGGACTTCTCTGCATCAATTGAGATAATCATGTGGTTTTTTATTTTGGTTCTGTTTATGTGGTGAATTACGTTTACAGACTTAAGTATGTTGAACTAGCCTTGCATCCCCAGGATGAAGCCTAGTTGATCATGGTGGATAAGCTTTTTGATGTGCTGTTGCAATTGGTTTGCCAGTATTTTATTGAAGATATTTGCATCTATGTTCATCATGGATATTGGCCTGAAGTTTTCTTTTCTTGCTGAGTCTCTGCCAGGTTTTGGTATCAGGATGATGTTGGTCTCATAAAATGATTTGGGATTGATTCCCTCTTTTTGGATTGTTTGGAATAGTTTCAGAAGGAATGGTACCAGCTCCTCTTTGTATGTCTGTTAGAATTCGGCTGTGAACCCATCTGGACCTGGGCTTTTTTTGGGTGGTAGGCTCTTAATTGGTGCCTCAACTTCAGACCTTGTTATTGGTCTATTCAGGGTTTTGACTTCTTCCTGGTTTAGGCTTGGGAGGATGCAAGTGTCCAGGAATTTATCCATTTCTTCCAGGTTTACTAGTTGATGTGCATAGAGTTGTTTGTAATAATCTCTGATGATGGTTTGTATTTCTGTGGAATTTGTGGTGATATCCCCTTTATTGTTTTTTATTGCATCTATTTGATTCTTTTCTCTTTTTTATTAATCTGGCTAGTGGTCTATTTTGTTGATCTTTTCGAAAAACCAGTTCCTGGATTTATTGATATTTTGAAGGTTTTTTTCTTTGTGTGTGTGTGTGTGTCTGCATCTCCTTCAGTTCTGTTCTGATCTTAGTTATTTCTTGTCTTCTGCTAAGTTTTGATTTTTTTTTATCTTGCTCCTCTACCTCTTTCTATTTTGATGATAGGTTGTTGATTTTAGATCTCTCCTTGCTTCTCATGTGGGCATTTATTGCTATAAATTTTCCCCTGGAGTCTGCTTTAAATGTGTCCTGGAGATTCTGGTATGTTGTATCTTCATTCTCCATATTTTTGAATAACATTTTTATTTCTGCCTTAATTTCGTTGTTTATCCAGTCAACATTCAAGAGCCAGTTGTTCAGTTTCCATGAAGCTGTGTGGTTCTGAGTTAGTTTCTGAATTCTGAGTTCTAACTTGATTGCACTGTGGTCTGAGAGACTGTTTGTTATGATTTCTATTCTTTTGCATTTGCTGAGGAGTAATTTACTTCCAATTATGTGGTCAGTCTTAAAGTAGGTGTGATGTGGTGCTGAGAAGAATGTATATTCTGTGGACTGGGTTTGGAGAGTTCTATAAATGTCTATTAGGTTTGCTTGGTCCAGATCTGTGTTCAAGTCCTGGGAATCCTTATTAATTTTCTGTCTTGTTGAACTAATTATTGACAATGGAGTGTTAAAGTTTCTCACTATTATTGTGTGGGAGTCTAAGTCTCTTTGTAAGTCATCTAGAACTCGCCTTACATATCTGGGTGTTCCTGTATTGTGTATGTATATATTTAGGATCGTTAGCTCTTCTTCTTCCATTGATCCTTTTACTATTATGTAATGTCTTTCTTTGTCTCTTTTGATCTTTATTGGTTTAAAGTCTATTTTATCAGAGACAAGAATTGTATCTCCTGCTTTTTTTTGCTATCCATTTGCTTGATAAATCTTCCTCAATCCCTTTATTTTGAGCCTTTTTGTATCCTTGCATGTGAGATGAGTTTCCTGGATACAGCACAGTGGTGGGTTTTGGCTTTTTATTCAGTTTGCCACTCTGTGTCTTTTGATTGGTATATTTAGCCCATTTACATTTAGGGTTAATATTGTTATGTGTGAATTTGATCCTGTCATTTTGATGCTAGCTGGCTGTTTAGCATGTTAGTTGATGCAGTTTCTTCATTGTGTTGATGCTCTTTACCATTTGGTATGCTTTTGGAGTGGCTGGTACTGCTTGTTCCTTTCTATGTTTAGTGCCTCTTTCAGGAGCTCTTGTAAAGCAGACCTGATGGTGATGAAATCTCTGAGTACTTGTTTGTTTGCAAAGGATTTTATTTTTCCTTCACTTATGAATCTTAGTTTGACTGGATATGAAATTCTGGGTTGAAAGTTCTTTTCTTGAAGGATGTTAAATATTGGCCCCCACTCTTCTGGCTTGTAGGGTTTCTGCTGAGAGATCTGCTGTGAGTCTGATGGGCTTCCCTTTGTGGGTAACCCGACCTTTCTCTCTGGCTGCCCTTAGCATTTTCTCTTTCATTTCAACCCTGGTGAATCTGATGATTATGTGCCTTAGGGTTGCTCTTCTTGAGGAATATCTTTGTGGTGTTCTCTGTATTTCCTGGACTTGAATATTGGCCTGCCTTGCTAGGTTGGGGAAGCTTTCCTGGATAATATCCTGAAGAGTATTTTCCAGCTTGGATTCATTCTCT
>PVKV010040608.1:0-12104 GCA_004027835.1 Alouatta palliata
TTCTCCTGCCTCAGCCTCCCGAGTAGCTGGGACTACAGGCACGTGCCACCATGCCCAGCTAATTTTTGTATTTTTAGTAGAGACGGGGTTTCACCATGTTGACCAGGATGGTCTCGATCTCTTGACCTCGTGATCCACCCGCCTCGGCCTCCCAAAGTGCTGGGATTACAGGCGTGAGCCACTGCGCCCGGCCTTTTTTTTTTTTTTTTAGATGGAGTCTTGCTCTGTCATCCAGGCTGGAGTGCAGTGGCACGATCTCAGCTCACTGAAGCCTTCACCTCCCAGGTTCAAGTGATTCTCCTGCCTCAGCCTCCTGAGTAGCTGGTACTACAGACACACACCACCATGCCCAGCTAATATTTGTATTTTTAGTAGAGATGGGGTTTCACCATGTTGGCCAGGCTGGTCTCGAACTCCTGACCTCATGATCTGCCCACCTTGGCCACCCAAAGTACTGGGATTACAAGCGAGAGCCACTACGCCTAGCCTGATTTTTAACTATCTTATTTTCTATTTATTATATTGGTCATTTAAGTTTTCTTTTTAGCAAATTTCCTGTTCATATTCTTTCTTATTTTTTTCTGTTGGATTGTCTTTTTCTTATTTTTCTGTGGTGCCTTTCATTGAGTAAAACCTTTAAATTTTAATATAGCAAAAGATACATCTTCCTAGGCTGGGCACAATGGCTCATGCCTGTAATTCCAGCACTTTGGGAGGCCGAGGGAGGCAGATCACCTGAGGTCGGGAGTTCAAGACCAGCCTGACCAACATGGAGAAACCCCCTCCTACAACTGAAAAATACAAAATTAGCCACAGGCATGGTGGCACACGCCTGCAATCCCAGCTACTCAGGAGGCTGAGGCAGGAGAGTTGCTTGAACCCAGGGGGCAGAGGTTGCTGTGAGCCAAGATCACGCCAGTGCACTCCAGCCTGGGCAACAAGAATGAAACTCTATCTCAAACAAACAAACAAACAAAAAATATATATATATATATTTATGTTTTGTATGTTTTATGTCTTGTTATAGAAAATCTTTCTTAATGTCTCAACATTCAATTTAATAATGTATCAGAAACTACACTTACAGATTATCAGATAGGGAACAAACAATAAAATAGAAAAATGGACAAAGGATGTGAAAAGACAGATTATAGCAGAGAGAATTGGCTGGTCAATATACATGAAGTGAGAGTGATTAAATATCTTACTTGGAGAGATGCAAAGACTAAGAATACACGTTTAATAGTAAATTCCTACAGCATTTAGGGAAAACAATCTAGTAACACATGTTAAAGATTTACCTCACCTAGGAATTTATCTCATAGAAATACAAGCACCAGTAAGTGTGTATACAGTGTGTTCAGTACAGTACTGCTTTTTTTGTAGTCACAGAGGACTGGAAACAGAGAAGATGAATCCCCTTCTCTGAATGATGTTTTAGTAAGTCTACACCACAGAATATTATGCAGTCATTAACAAAAAAAATCAAAGCTAAGATGCACAAAAGCATGTATAGTATTTGACTTTCATAAGTCAAACTAACAAATCTTTAGAAATGTGTATATAAATAATTTATGTAAATGAAGAACATATACAAACACTTATTATGTTAATGTATGTAACAGAGAAGGGATGGAGCAGAGAGTAATAGGACTCCAGGAAAAAAAAATGAAAAGGGTAAACACATTCTTTTTTTTTTTTTTGAGACAGTCTTGCTTTGTCGCCAAGCGCCAGGTTGGAGTGCAATGGCGCAATCTCAGCTCACTGCAACCTCCGTCTCCTGCTTTCAAGCAATTCTCCTGCCTCAGCCTCCCGAGTAGCTGGGACTACAGGCGCGCACCACCACGCCCAGCTAATTTTTGTATTTTTTGGTAGAGACGGGGTTTCTACCATGTTGGCCAGGATGGTCTCGATCTCTTGACCTCGTGATCCGCCCACCTCGGCCTTCTAAAGTGCTGGGATTACAGGGGTGAGCCACCATGCCCAGCCAACACCTTCTTTAAAAAGTGTTGGCAAGGCATATGTGCTCACCCCTGTAATCCCAGTACTTTGGGAGGCCAAGGCAGGCAGATCACTTGAGCCCAGGAGTTTGAGACACCAGCCAAGGCAACATGACAAAACACCATTTCTACAAAAAATAATAAAAAAGAACAAAAATTAGCCAGGCATGGTGACACACACCTGAAGTCTCAGCTGTTTGGGAGGCTAAGGTAAGAGTATTGCTTAAGCCCAGAAGGTCGAGGCTGCAGTGAGTTGTTACCACACCATTGCACTTCAGCCTGGGCAACAGAGTGAAACCCTGTTTAGGGGGAAGAAAAAAAAAAAGGTGTTGATAGACTTGAATAGACATTTCTCAGAGCAGATATGCAAGCAGCTGATAAGATACCACCTCACACCTATTAGGATGGCGTCTGTCAAAAAAAAAAAATGAATAGGCATGCACCTATAGTCTCAGCTACTCTGGAGGCTGAGGCAGGAGGATTGCTTGAGCCTAGGAGTTCAAGGATATAGTATGTGATGATGGTGCCTCTGAATAGCCTCTGCACTCCATCCTGGGCCACATAGCAAGACTCCATCTCTAAGAGAAAAAAAAGTATTGGCTTTTTTTATTTATATAAAAATCTTTTGTTTCTCAGTATCCTTTTATGGAGAAATTAAAACCTTTGTGCATCACTGGTGGGAAGGTAAAATGGTATAGCCACTATGGAAAACAATCTGGCAATTTTTCAAAACATTAAAAATACAATTACCATATGATCCAGCAATTTTGCTTCAGGGTATATATGCAGAATAATTGAAAACAGGTTTCAAAGAGACATTTTACACCCCTGTTCAAGCACCGTTATTCACAATAGCCAAAAGGTAGCAGCAACCCAAGTGTCTAATGGAGAAACAAAATGTCGTATGTACATGCAGTGGTGTATTACTCAGTCTTGAAAAGGAAGGAAGTTCTGATACATGCTGCAACATGGATGGATCTTGAGAACATTATGCTAAGTAAAATAAGCTGGTAACAAAAAGATAAATACCGTATGATTCTACTTATATGAGCTACCTAGCATTGTCATATCCATAGAGACAGAAAGATACAGAATGGTGGTTGCTAGATGCTAGGGGAAAAAAGTAGCAGGGACTTGCTGTTTAATAGGTTTTATGTAGAGTTTCATTTTTGCAACATAAAGAGTTCTGGAGACTAGTTTCACAACAATGTGAATGTATTTAACAGTACTGAACTGTACACATAAAAATGGCTAAGATGAAAGTTTTATATGTATTTTACCACGTTTTTTAAAAAATTTGATAACATGATCACATCTGTGCAGTAAATTATTTAAATAAGTACATAATTGTATTAAGAAATTAAAGACATAAAGCAAGCTAAAACATTTAAATCATTTATTATTGGTACAGCAGATTCTCAAATATAGGACTAAAGATTCAGATTACTGGCCAGGCAAAGTGGCTCACACCTGTAATCGCAGCACTTTGGGAAACCGAAGCAGGCAGATCACTGGAGGTCAAGGGTTTGAGAACAGCCTGGCCAACATGGTGAAACCCCGTCTCTACTAAAAATACAATTAGCCAGGCATCATGGTGTGTGCCTGTAAGAATCACTTGAACCCAGGAAGCAGAGGTTGCAGTGAGCCGACATTGCGCCACTGCACTCCAGCTTGGGTGACAGAGTGAAACTCTGTCTCAAAAAAAAAAAAAAAATTCAGATTACTCATAAACTAGCTGGACCGTCTTGATTTTTTGTATGAATCCTAAGATTTCCTCTAGAAAATTAGGATCTGAATCAAGTAAAACAAACAGAATGGTGTTTTTCTTACATGCATGAAAAATTCTTGGGTGATAATGATGGTATGGTTATCTTAAGTAAAAATAATTAACTTGTTTCTACCAATAGAATAGCTTTTTAAGTAAATTTTTTAATCTTGCCATTTCTTTTTAAGAGAAATACCAGTAGACAGACAAAGCCACTCAAAGTTCAAGTTATGCATTCGTCTATCGTTGCACATCAGAATTTTGGTTTGAAACTTTTGTCTTGGCTGGGAAGTATTATTGGATATTCAGGTAGGTTCAAGAAAATTTATGCTAATTGTCTATTAAAAATGAGCTCAGTATGCCCTTGCAAAACTGTTTTGGGAAACATATCAAATGGAATAATTTCCTGTTTTAATTTTACATTTTAAAATACCATCTTTATGCATAGAAGACAACCTATGTTTAACCAATTTTGTCATACTGGATATTTTTGTATGCACACAAAGGATTCTCTGTTCAAACAAATGCAAGAAACATTGGTTTAAACAATTGTAAAGGACATTAATACGCTAATGCAATGCAATGTACATTTCACAAACAATTTTTAAAAAATTTTCTTTTAGTGGAGCATTTTGTGGAACTTTTCTGTGTAAGCTGGAAAAATGCTATTGTAAATAAAAACTGTTAAGTGATTAACAGTTTAAATGATAAAACACTAATGCTGATTTCTTTGTTTTGACTCCTACCACTTTTGGTTACCAACAATTTGCAATTCTAAAAATTTGCTGGTTGGAAGTTACTAATTTGTGTTTTAAAAAAAAATTTCGGCCGGGCGCAGCGGCTCACCCCTATAATCCCAGCACTTTGGGAGGCCCAAGCGGGTGGATCACCTGAGGTCAGGAGTTGAAGACCAGCCTGGCCAACATGGTGAAACCCCATCTCTACTAAAAATACAACAATTTAGCCAGGCGTGGTGGCGTGCGCCTGTAATCCCAGCTACTCAGGAGGCTGAGGTAGGAGAATCATTTGAACCCGGGAAGCAGAGGTTGCAGTGAGCCAACATCATGCCACTACACTCCAATCTGGGCAAAAGAGCAAAACTCCATCTCAAAAAAAAAAAAAGAAAGAAAAATTCCAGAGTCTAGAAATTCGATCATTTTTCTTTATGTAATGGTAAGAATTAAGAATCTTCATATCCACAGCCAAAAATAAAAGCCTGTTGTGTAACACTAAAGGGTAAAACAGGGGTAGATACAAGCTGTCATGCTGTTCTTCAGATAAGACTGTGGATAAGTGACATTCGGATGTTTAAAGAAAAATTTGAATACATTTGTACCGAAGGGCTTTTAGAAAAGAGCGTTACTACCCTCAACTGAGAGTTGAAAATACAGAGGTGTAGAAGTTTAAGAGAACACATTTACTTGACTTTTACATTATCTTTCCAGGCCAGGCTTCGTGGCCCACTCCTGTAGTCATAACACTCTGGGAGGCTGAGGTGGGAGGATCCCTTAAGCCCAGGAGTTCATAGACCAGCCTGGGTAACACAGGGAGACCCATCTCTATCTACAAATTTTTAAAAAGGAAATAAATGAATAAATATCTTTCCAGTTATTTTTCTTAGCCCTCTATTCTTTGGTGTTTTCCATTGGATACTTACACGCCAAGTGTTGTGCTACACTATTAATGAATAGTATAATGGAAGTAATGTCCTGCTGAAAATTTTCTTTGAGATATTTATCATCAATAATTTACATATTCCTATTTAATACTTACATAGGTCTTCTCTTTAGCCTTTTAAACGATTTCTGTTTGACAGCTTTTATAATTAAAAATTACTTCTTTTTTTTTTTTTTTTTTTTGCATGCTTGAAAAAGATAAAAACAATGATTTAAAAGTATGGGGTCAGGCACAGTGTCTCATGCCTGTAATCCCAGCACTTTGAGAGGCCAAGGCAAGTGGATTAGTTGAGCTCAGGAGTTCAAGACCAGCCTGTCCAACATGGTGTGAAACCCCATCTCTACTAAAAACACAAAAATTAGCCAGGTGTGGTGGCACACACCTGTAATCCCAGCTACTTGGGAGGATGAGGCACGGGAATTACTTGAACTCAGGAGGCAGAGGTTGCAGTGAGCCAAGATCACATCACTGAACTGCAGCCTGGGTGACAGACTGAGACTCTGTCTCAAAACAAAACAAGAACAACAAAATATATATACACAAACACATACTTGTTTCATATATATGTATGGAACAAATAGGTGTTAAAGCTTTGGTTATTTTAATGCTTATATTAATAGTTGAAGAACTTTTCTAAAGTTTACTTTTAAAAGGTTGTAGTAATATATCTTCCAGGATCTCTCACATGGCAGGTCAACAATAAGTTTTGGTTTAATGAATGAAGAACATTTTATGTAGCATTAATAAAATGCACTGGTATATATTATAGTACAGAAGTCATGCATTTCTCCTTTTAAACTGTAGCACATTTTATATTTATCTTCAGTTATGGAATGTATAACACTTCTATTGTAATCTGGTTTAATTAGCATAAGTGCTTGAAGAACAATATTAAGTGATTTTTAGATGTTTTTCTCTTTAATTAAATAGATTAAAGCACAAGAGGTTATTGCCTTTATGACAGACATATATTTTGACCTTCAGGAGTAGTGGCGTGTAATGTGAGATTTGTAATTTATTTCCATTTTGTTAAAATATTAATAAAATAGTTAATATGTTTGCTTTTTCTGAATAAATTTGACCTTTAGTAAAACATTTAAAACTCTATGGATCTATTTGAACATCTACTAAAATGTCACTTTATGTTAATATTTGAAGTTGCTGTCTCATAACTACTTTTCCTTCTATTTAAAGATGGCCTTCGCCGGATTTTATGTCAAGTTGGTTTACAAGAAGGGCCAGATGGTGAAAACTCTTCTCTAGTGGACAGACTGATGCTTAATGATTCCAAATTATGGAAAGGTGACTCTCTTAACTACTTTTAAGGTGTAGAGGAACCTATATAAGTAATTGGGATGTGAAAGATTTTTTTCATTTGGGAAGATACTTAATAAATATATTTGTGCTTTTTAAAATTAGCATTGCAGTCTTAATCTTTGAAAAATACAGATTTGCGGGGCTGGGGGAGTCCATGATCCAACTTAAATGGCCTTTTACATTTTGTTAGAAAATTATGTTTAGAAAACTTGATTTTATAAATAAGCAGATGGCAAATATTTTGTGCTAATGAAAACATGTATTTTGCTCTTTTTTTTGAAGGGACAGGATGTCACACTGTTGCCCAGACTGGAGTGCAGTGCTGTGATCATTGGTCACTGCAGCCTTGAACTCCTGGGCTCAAGCAGTCCCCCCTTCTCAGCCTCCCTAGTAGCTCAGAATACACCTGCATACCACCATGTCTGGCTTAGTTTTGTTTTTGAGGCTTAAAATACAAGTCAGTCTCAGTGGTGTGTGCCTGTGGTCCCAGCTACACAAGAGGCTAAGGCAAGAGGATTACTTGAGCTAGGAGTTTGAGTTCAGCCTGGGCAACAAAGCAATACCCTATCTCTTAAAAAAAAAAAAAAATACTGTATTGGCTGAGCATGATGCTTCACACCTGTAATCCCAGCACTTTGGGAGGCTGAGGCAGGAGGATAACTTGAGCCCAGGAATTCAAAACTAGCCTGGGCAACACAGCAAGATACTGTCTCCAGAAAAAAAAAAAAAAGAAGAAGAAGATAGCTTGAGCCCAGGAGTTAGAGACCTAGAGACCTGCCTGGGCAATATAGCAAGACCCTGTTCTCCACAAAAAGGAAAAAAAAATACAAAAAAAACAAAACGGTGGATCGTGTAAAACTTGAGAAATAGAACTGTTTGGTGTGTCCTTATCTTATACTGTGATCTTTTTCTACAAGGTGCTAGGAGTGTATATCATCAATTGTTCATAAGCAGTCTGCTTATGGATTTGAAATACAAGAAGCTGTTTGCTGTTCGATTTGCAAAAGTAAGTAGTTTCTCAATTTTGAAAACAGGTTATATGTAGAGTAACTATGCCCATAATTATATCTAGGCTGCAAAAAATTAACATCTAATAGTAATATATCAGTGTGTTGATATTAAATTTTATGAAACTTCATCTTTTCATCCTTATCAATAGAATAAAATTATAGCAGTGAGACTTCTTGTTCATCACCTCCTATGATGACTATCTATTCAGTGTTTATGAAATAATAAATGAAGAGTTTAAACCTATGCCAATGTGAATTATGGTATTTTTTCTATTAAAATTCACATAAGGAAACTAACCTCTGTTTAAATAACATATATATGGATATGATTTAATAAATATATTTGTGCACTTTAAAATTAGCATTGCAGTCTTAGTCTTTGAAAATATATAGATTTTTTTTTTGGCGGGGGGACATGATCCAAATTACCCTTTATATTTTATTAGAAAATTAATATTTAGTAAACTTTGATTTTATAAATAATTAGATTGCAGATATTTTGTGCTAAGGAAAACATGTATTTTGCTCTTTTTTGGAAGAAACAAGGTCTCTTCAAAACTCTAGGTTATTGATATAGTTGAATTAAGTTCTTTCTCCCTTTTAGCAGCATGTGCTTAAGCTAACCACTTAACTTTTTTGCATTCACCTGGTTTAGGAAGTGTATCAGAATCACTTGGAGAGCTCTTTCAAAATACATGTGTTGTGTTTCATTCTCAAATCTACTAAAGCAGATTCACCAAGAGTCATTAGATGATTCTGATATGATCCAGAACTAATGAAAGTCTGGTTTCATCAGAAACAGCGTAATCCTGCTGTGGTTTAGCTCCACCAGCATACAGTGGCATCCTGGGAGCTTAGTAGTTGTTAGTTCCTATTTGGGCTGGTAAACTGCCATTGTGCTCCAGAAGAAAGAATCAGTATTATACAGAATTCCACAGATTACATAGTGAATCAATATCTGTACAGGAGTCTATTGGTAGAAATCATTCCAGTTATTTTTCTCATAGTATTATCTTCTTGACTTCCTCCAGCACTGACTTTTCATTATAATTTGTAAATATTTGGTCAATGTGGATTAGAGGTGAATCTCCCCCTTGTTGTTTAGAATTACCAGCAGTTGCAGAGAGATTTTATGGAGGATGATCACGAACGAGCAGTGTCGGTGACTGCTCTGTCTGTCCAGTTCTTCACCGCACCTACTCTGGTGAGTAGTGCTTGCCTTTTCTTTGTAACTGATAGCTGGCACTCCCTCCCTTTTTTTTGCCTTCTTAATAGAACTATGAGCGTTTGCAGAGTGATTATGTGACAGATGACCACGACAGAGAGTTTTCAGTCGCAGACCTCTCGGTTCAGATATTCACAGTTCCTTCACTTGTAAGTACTGAAAGACTAGAAGAACTTTCTTGTTTTCCATTAATGGAAGTAAAGCCTTAAAATAATAGAGAACTAAAGTCTGTCTATTCCTGAATAGAATAGTATTTTATTAATGGGTAATCATACTTCAAACACCTTCAACTATTTTTATACTAGAATATAACCTTGAATATCAAGGTAACCTGTGAGGGGGGGGCAGTCATTTAAACTTAATTTATACTTTCTCTTCAAGTAAAAGAGGGAGAAACAATCTGTAATTTCTCATATTTTAAACTGATTAGTTCACATTAAGCCAATTGATTTTACAAATTATCCTTGGCATTAGAATTAAACAGCATATTGTACACCGTCTCACAGTTGGAGAAGTCCTCCCCCAGCTCCCTCCCAAAAGGGGAGATGTAGCTAAGGCAATTGAATCATGATGATTGGGTGGTCTTTTACTGAGCTTCACTAGTTGCTCATGGAGGCATCATTATGTTTTATCACTATACATAATTAAAATTCATATGTAATTTGTTCAACAAATTTAAGAAACACCTATTTGTTGGGCACAGTTCTAGACTTTGAGAATGTAACAGTAAACAAAAACAAATGTGATCCTTGCCCTCATCAAACTGACCATAGTGGGAAAGACTCACATAAAGAGTTAATTAAAATCACAATGAAAATTTGCTTGGTTTGAGAGATAATAACAAAAGACCTGACCTTTTTCCACAGTTCAGGGCCTTTATGCAAGGGCTTGAGGGAAGGAAGGTCCATGCAGAGGGACGAGCAATTGAGAAAACCTGGAGTAATAGGACAGCGCATTACCTCTATAGCTAATAGAAGAAAACCAGTACACTTGAAGATCCTTGAACCTGGGGTGAAATTATATAGTTTTAAGAGCATTTTATAGTTACTTTATTAATGAAGCATATTAAAAATAACTGACTTTTTCCCGTATTACTTTTATGTTAAAGGATATATTCTAATACAGTGGAAAGTGTCTAGAGTCTATTTACCTATTAATGAGCTATTATGATAGGTCAAATTAAAGATTTTGTATTTTGTCTTAAGAACATGAGAAGGCATTAAAGAGTTTTAAGTGGTATTTACATCATTATAGTTGTGATTTTAAAAGATCATACTGTCTGTAATTTGGAGAACAAATTGGAAGAGGGTAAAAGTGAGTGTGGGAAACCTAATTAGATACTAATGCAATGACCCAGGCAAACATTGACGGTAACTTGAACTGCGATGCTAAAAGTGGATATGAATCATGAGGGATATTTTTAGGTGGTAAAATCTACAGAACTGGCCAAGTGGGTTTGAGGGTTTTTGGATTTGCTGATGAATCGGATGTTGGATTTGAAGGAGAAATATGAGGATGATTTGCAGTTTCTGGCTTGCAGTTGTGTAGACGTTGTACCATTTGCTGAGATACAGTGAATTTTGGAGAGTGATTAGCATTTGTAAAGAGGGAAAGTGATGCTTTCAGTTTCGTCAGGGTTGAGTTCCAGAAGCCTCTAAGACAATTCTGTATTTATTCATATCTGTGCTTCCCTCCTTCATTGATCTTTTTGTCCATTTCCATGCCAGTACCACAGTTGTAATAATTATTTATAGCTTAATATTCCATTTTGACATCTTAAATCCCATTTCATTTGATAGCTTAAATCTCTTTTCATTGTTACTTTCCAGAATGTTTCCACTTATTCTTAGGCCTTTTTTAAAAAGATGAAATAAAATCAGATTGTCAGTTACCAAAAATCACATTAGAATTTTGATGAAGACATTGTATTTATAGATTAATTTAGGAAGCACTAACATGTTTGCAGTATTGAGTACCCCAATTAGGAATACAGTTTGTCCTTGTTTATTCAAGTGTTATTTTATGTTCTTGGTAAAAGCTTCATAGTTCTCTCATTATAAACTTATACTTTAAAAAATTTTTTTTTCGTTCTCGTTTTTGGCTGGGCACAGTGGTTCACGCCTGTAATCCTAGCTGAGGCAGGTGTGGATCACCTGAGGTCAGGAGTCCAAGACTAGCCTGGCCAAGATAGTGAAACCCCATTTCAACTAAAAATGCAAAAATTAGCCGGATGTGGTGGTGTGCACCTGAGGCTGAGGCAGAAGAATCACTTGAACCCAGAGACAGAGGTTGCGTAAGCTGAGATCGAGCCATTGCACTCCAACCTGGATGACAGAGCAAGACTCTATCTCAAAAAAAGTTCTCTCTCTGTCACCCAGGCTGGAGTGAGATGGCACAATCAAGGCTGCAGCCTTGACCACCTGGGCTCAGGCAAACCTGCCTCAGCATCCCAAGTAGCTGGGACCACAGATATGTGCCACCACACCCAGCTAGTCTTACACATTTTTAAATTAAGCTTATATGTTGTACATTTTTGATGCTGTAGTAAACTTTTTACATTTTTAAACAGGCTATAGTGAGTATGTAGGAAAACTACTGAGGTCCATCTTACATCTATCTGGTATATCTGGATATATATATATTCAGATTAAATAGAGTCTACCAAACTCTTTTCCATAATGATTTAATCAATTCATGCTTCTATAATAACGTTTGAAAGTGATAGTTACTCCACATCCTCACCAACAGTTGGTTTGACCAGTCTTTTAAAAGTGTATGTATTCTAGTGGGACATAGTGGTTTCTCATTATGGTTTTAATTTGCATTCTTCTGATGATGATGAAACTGAATTCCTTTTTATATGTTTATTGGCATTTGGATATACTCCTTTGTAAATGCTTGCTAAAGTTGTCCTCTGATTATCTATTGAGTTGTCTGCCTTTTTCTTATTGATTTGTAAGAGTTTTTCATAGATTCTGCATACATATTCTTTGTTCAATATATATATTACAAATATTTTTTCCACTCTGTGTCTTACCTGTTTTACACCCTGAATATTAAGTGTCTCTCTCTCTTTTTTTTTTTTTTGGTCAAAGGCAGAGTCTTGCTCT
>PVKV010040609.1:0-12103 GCA_004027835.1 Alouatta palliata
ATTCTCCTGCCTCAGCCTCCCGAGTAGCTGGGACTACAGGCACGTGCCACCATGCCCAGCTAATTTTTTTTTGTATTTTTAGTAGAGACGGGGTTTCACCATGTTGACCAGGATGGTCTCGATCTCTTGACCTTGTGATCCACCCGCCTCGGCCTCCCAAAGTGCTGGGATTACAGGCGTGAGCCACCGCGCCCGGCCTACATTTATCTTTTTTATTGACTGTCTCTCTCATTAGCATTTGGGTGTACGAGGGGCACAGATTTGTGTTTTGTTCACTCTCCAGATTCTAGAGCAGTGCCTGGCTCATAGTAAACGCTCATTTCAATGATCTGTTGCTGCATCATAAGCCATCCTACAATACAGGAACTTAAAACAACAGTTTATTAGAATCTCACAATCCCATAGCTTGACTGAGCTCAACTGGGTAGTTCTTCCTTGGGAATCTCTCATGGGGTTGGAGTCAAATGGCAGCTGGGACGGAAGTCATCTGACACTTGGCTGACACAGGCTGCTGGCTACTGGCTAGGAGTTCAGCTGGGCCCATTGTCCGGAACGCCTGCATGTGACCCCTCCAAGTTCACTGGGGCACCATCTCTAAAGATTAACTACCATGGTATTCAGTGAATATTTGTGGGATGAAGAAAGGCAGAAAGGAAGGGAAGGAAATGGAAAATTTAGAAAGAAGAAAATGAGAAAGGAAAGGAGAGAGAAGGAAAGGAGGGAGAAAAGGAGACGTGGATTTCTGATTACGATGATAGCGTGATAACCCGGAAATAAAGCTCATCCTTTCCTGCCTGCCCTGCTTTCCCATTTCCCTCAAGTTGCATAATGACCTGGCTTGGAAGCAGAAATCCATCTAACGCCACATAGCAGAACCGGAGTACTCTTGGCAGAATCTTCTACAATTTATACCCCAAGTTCAAATTTGAGCCAAGGCATATTTCCAGGGAAAGAACAACACAGTACTTTATCTTGATGGTGCTCCTTACCCTTGGTGATTTCAAAGCAGTTTTATAAACAAGCACTGTCATTGTACAAGAGAGGAAGCGGAAGGGAACCCATAATATTTAGGTAACCAATAACAAAATCTTTAAGTCAATATTATATTGAAACGATTAAGTAATTATGTGGAACCCAAGGCAGGCTACCATTGCATCAAATTAATAAAGTAGGATTTGGAAGAAATAAGATATAAAACTTTCCATATAAAAACTGAAGTCAATTGAGGCTGTAAGGAGCTAGAAATTAAAAATAGATTTATACCAAACTAGGTAGAACAAAATTTAAACAGTTGTTGAGATATTAAAAATGGATTTGCTTTTAAAACAGTTTGGAATCGTTTAGTCATTTTCCAGAGCCATAGATACTCTATGCCAGTTGGACACTTTTTCCCAAACCCATCTGGCAGACGGTTGTCTAATCAGAAAGCTTTGCAGGCAAGTTCCTTGGCTAAAACCCAGAGGAATAAATGAATTTGAGTTTCTGAAGTTCCAGTGTCTCACTACACAGAGATCGGTTACACTTTTTCCTAGAGATACTGACGATGATATAAATTGTGGTATAACAGAGCGCAAACTCCCTAAGCTTGGGATTCTCCTCTAACTGATGTATTATAAGGCAAGATGGCATCACGTTTACTTCCATTTGTGGTCTCTGTAAACCACTTTTGGTCTTTGGCCCCCCAGAACTGCCCATTTTGGGGAAATTGAAGTAACTCAAAAAAGTAACTTTTCATGAATTAGGATTAGGTTTGGCAGCAGGATATTGAACAACGCTCCCTACTCCCCAACACCTTCACCTCCTTAAAAAAAAAAAAAAAAAAGGCCAAGTACATTGGCTCACGCCTATAATCCCAGCACTTTGGGAAGCTGAGGCGGGCGGATCACCTGAGGTCAGGAGTTTGAGACCAGTCTGGCTAACACGGTGAAACCGTGTCACTTCTAAAAATACAAAAAATTAGCCAGGCATGGTGGTAGCCACTTGTAGTCCCAACTACTCAGGAGACTGAGGCAGGAGAATTATTTGAACCCAGGAGGCAGAGGCTGCAGTGAGCTGAGATCACGCCACTGCACTCCAGCCTGGGCGACAGAGTGAGACTCTGTCTCGAAACAAAATAAAACAAAACAGTGGCTTAAACAACATGAAAATTTATTTCTCTTTCATATAAGCCTGAATAGGTAGTTCACAGATGGTAAAGGGCTCCACAGTGCCAGGAAACCTCAGATTTTTTTAATTTTTATTTTTCTGCCTTAACTGCATAATCTCCACTTCCTAAATCATCCTACGGTCCAAAATAACTGCTTGAGCTCCAGCCCTCATATCCCATTCCATCTAAGAGAAAGAAAAAAAGGCAGAGAGCAGGGAAAGCTCCCTACCTTTACGAACACTTTCCAGAAGTTGCTGACACTGCTTCTACTTACATCCAACTGACCAAACCTTAATCACGTGACTGGGAGAGAATCAAGAAGACTGGGAAGCAGTCTTTCCAGCAGCAGGTACCTACCTAACATTTAAGGTTCTAATACTTTAAAATAGAAGAAAACAAATGTTGTGAGACAATTAAACACTCTCTCTGCTACAGTTTATCCCTTTGACCTCCCCTAAAATATGAGCATCCCTCTTCCCCCATGTAGGACACAATCCCTCCTCAAGGGGAAGAAACCCAAGGGCTGCCTCTAGCTCAAAGTCAAGATCTCTGGGTGAAGTGTCTCCCTCTTCAAATCTAGATATGAAGTTACACAATCTCACAAGCTGGTTTAGTGTGTTCAGGCTGTAATAACAAAATACCTTAGACTGGGTACTTTATAAATAATACAAATTTATTTCTCACAATTCTGGAGGTTAGGAAGTCCAAGATTAAGGCACCAGCAAATCTGGTGTCTGGTGAGGGCTCTCTCCTTCAGAGATGGCACCTCTTTCGGAATTGTCACGTGGTGGGAGGGCACAAAAGGGCCGGACTCCCTTAAGCCCTTTTATAAGGCTACTTCTAATTTCATCCGTGATGTCATCACCTGCTGAACACCCCACCCCTTACTATGATGACATGGGGAATTAAGTTTCGACATGAATTCTGGAGGACCCATATTCAAACCGTAGCACAAACCATAAACTAAAGATTAGTTATCTTTCCCACAACCACTACATATACAGTGATGTGGTAAGAATAAGAAAACTACAATTAAAACTACCAGTCAGAAATGTGAATGTCCCAGAAGTCGGTCTATAGTAATTATCACACCCTGCTGAGCAAGAATAGAGGGGACCGTCTTCTTAAACATCAGGAGTCAGCCATCTGTCCTGTGGGAGGTGCTTCGGTGTCCATTATCCCCCAGGGTTATGTCTGAGGCAGGAAGCAATGAGTTTGCCCTTTGGGATGGGGGCACTGCTGCACAGCTTTCATAGCCTGTTTCTTGCTAATGCGTCGTTGGAGGCACAGAGGTTGCTTTAGGCATTGAATAGTCACAGGCTTCGGCAGACTAGGCTTGGATGTTAGGCAGTACAATTCCCTCAAAGACTAAGTAGGCATCTTTTCCATTTGCCTTCTATCAGTTCCATGTGTGAGTAACAATAGCCAAATATCGAAAAATGGTGTTTAAACTTAAGGACTCAGATCTTACAGACCTTCGTCCTCTGTCCACCCTTGCCCCCTGTTTAATGGCAGCTAGTTGAGGCTATCTGGTACAATAAGTTTTGGAAGGAAAGCAACAGCTTGAATTGGACAGTAAGGGCTAAGTTTTCACCCATTGTCTAGCAGAGAGCTTTTACTAGCATTTTATTTATTTTTATTGTTAAATTTTTTTTTTTTTTGAGATGGAGTCTCACTCTGTCTCCCAGGCTGGAGTGCAATGGTGTGATCTCTGCTCACTGCAACCTCCGCCTCCCAGGATTAAGCCATTCTTCTGCCTCAGCCTCCAGAGTGGCTGGGACTACAGGCGTGCACCACCACGTCTGCCTAATTTTTGTATTTTTAGTAGAGATGGGGTTTCACCATCTTGACCTGGCTAGTGTTGAACTCCTGACCTCATATTTTTTGAGACAGGTTCACATTCTGTCACCCAGGCTGTAAAGCAATGGTACAATCATAGCTCACTATAACCTTGGACTCTTGGGCTCAAGAGATCTTCCCATTTCAGCCTCCTGAGTAGCTGGGACTACAGGCACACACCAGTACATCTGGCTAATTAAAAAAAATATTTTCTTGTAGAAACAGTCTTACTGTGTGCCCAGGCTAGGTTAGTTGATTTAGATGGCGGGCCAAAGGCAGAGAGCATAGCCTGTACCACTTCCTTAATTTTTTTTTTCTTTTTGAGGCATTGTTACATTCTTGTTGCCCAGGCTGGAGTGCAATGGTGCAATCTCGGCTCACTGCAACCTCCACCTCCCAGGTTCAAGTGATTCTCCTGCCTTAGCCTCCTGAGTAGCTGGGATTACAGGCATGTGCCACTATGGCCGGCTAATTTTGTATTTTTAGTAGAGATGGGATTTTGCCACATTGTCCAGGATGGCCTTGATCTCCTGACCTTGTGATTCACCCGCTTTGGCCTCCCAAAGTGCTGGAATTACAGGTGTGAGCCACCATGCCTGGCCCACTTCCCTAATATCTTAAAAATTGGACAGATTAGAAAAAAAATGGACAGATTGACCAGGTATGGTGGCTTGAGCCTGTAATCCCAGCACTTTGGGAGGCCAAGGCACGCAGATCATGAGGTCAGGAGTTCGAGACCAGCTTAGCCAACATGGTAAGGCCCCGTGTCTACTAAATATACCAAAAATTAACTGGGTATGGTGGTACTCACCTGTAATCCCAGCTACTCAGGAGGCCGAGGCAAGAGAATTGCTTGAACCCTGGAGGTGGCAGTTGCAGTGAGCCTAGATCACACTATTGCACTCCAGTCTGGGTGACAGGGTGAGACTCTGTCTCAAGAAAAAGAACAGATTTAGCTTGAGTTTTCTACATTTCTGCTGCTCATGGAATTGAGGATTTTGTAACAATAACCACCATCCCCCAACCCCACTCTTGGTACTGAAATAAGAAAAGTTCCCTTGTCCTCCTTGCAAGGCGTTCAATGGGGGGTGTGTCTTGCTTCTTCAGTGCCCCGCTGCTCAAACCTGTAGGGGGCATACAGACGGGCGCGCTGTGGGGCTCCAACCCCACGGCAGTGTCTAGCAGTAAATGTTTATAGCTCCTGAAGCCCCAGTGGGTGTGTGTTACAGGGTGCTCTTTTAGTTTTGCCGTTTCTAGGCAGCTTGTGTTAACCAGCTCAATCAGACCCTCTTTCTAACTTATTGCAAGGACAGAGGGCTTTCTGTATCCCGAGGTTCTTGCCTTGGTGTCCTGGAAGAACCAGATCACACGTGGGCTTGGGGAATGAGTGCAAGGTTTTATTGAGTGGAAGTAGCTTTCAGCAGATCGGGGAGCCAGAAGGGAGATGGTTTTCCCCCAGAGTCAAGCTGCTCAGTGGCCCAGGCTCTCCTCTAACTGCTCAGTGGCCCAGGCTCTCCTCTAACTGCTGCAGCCAAACTCCGCCTCATTCTGCCTGTTGGTGGCCTGCTGGCGTGCCAGTGCCTGCCTGTGTGTTCCTCTTGACCTCCAGCCACCACCTGTGTATTCCTTTTGCCATCCAGCTGCCTATGTATCTGCCTGCTAGGGCCTCCGGGGTTTTTATAGGCACAGGATGGGGGTGTGGTAGGCCAGGGTGCTCTAGGAAATGCAACATTTGGGCAGAAAAACAAAAATGCTCATCTCACCTAGGTCTGTGGGGGTGGAGCCCTAGCCAGGGACCACACCCTCCTCTACCCAGCACATCCCTTCCTTCTTCCACATAATTTAAAGGGACTACCCTCTTCCCTTCCCAGCACTCTCATATCGGTACCAACAGATGGTTTAGTTAGGGTAGGCTAAATTGCTACCAGTGGTAAACCTAAGATTTTAATCACTCTAATGTAAAAAATACATTTTAGTTTTTTTTTTTTTTTTTTTTTTTGAGACAGAGTCTTGCTGTGGCACTCAGGCTGGAGTGCAACGGCACAGTCTGGCTCACTGCAACCTCTGCCTCCTGAGTTCAAGCGATTCTCCTGCCTCAGTCTCCCAAGAAGCTGGGATTACAGGCACACACCACCACGCCTGGCTAATTTTTTACATTTTTTAGTAGAGACGGGGTTTCCCTATGTTGGCCAGGCTGGTCTTGAACTCCTGACCTCAGGTGACCCACCTGCGTCAGCCTCCCAAAGTGCTGGAATAACAGGCCTAAGCCACCACACATGCAACTGTCCAAGATAGTTGCTCCAAAGATCAGGTACCCAGACTACATGAATCTATGTCTTCGTAACAAAAGTACTCATATTAGTGAATAGTCCAACTAAATGTTCTATCTTAGACATTTTCCTATTTAGAGGTATAGATTTGCAGTAAATTCTACTGGTTAGTCAAAACTCAGAATTTTCAGCCAATAGAGTTTAGTATATGTGACAATAGGGAATCTGTATTAGAGAACGCCCATTTAAGGCTCTCTCAATTGCCCAATCTGAACCCATAACCCTGTGGGGCTACTATGAACTTTGCACAAACCTGGACTCAAATATCCCCATTCCTATTACTTACTACCTGTGTGACTTTGGGCACATTACTTAATCTTTCTGAACCTTCTAATGCAGATATTAAAACAACCTGCCCATTGTATAGATTAGATTTGATATATACAAAATAGATACATAAGTTTGGCATTTAGTAAGTATTCAATAAATGGTGGCTATACGTGGTTATGTCGGAACTTGGGTTTGAATTTGAACAGATCTGTGTTTGGATTCTCATTCTTGCTAGTTGTATGTATGACCTGGGCAATTCTCTCCTTGTCAGGTGTCTCATCTGTTAAATAGGGATCATAATACCTTTCTCTAAGTGTGGTTATAAGGGTTATACGCAAAAGACTCCTACTATAGTAATTAACACAAATAGTCATTCAATATAAGGCTTCAGTTCTTGTTTTTATTTTTATGACTTTCTTTTCAGATTAAGAAGGCAAGGTATGCTCAACTAATTTTGAAAAATATAAAAGGTTATGAAGGAGAAAATAAAAATCTACTGAAGATCCACTACCTGGAAGACATTGTCGATGTTATATCTTGAGGTCTTCACTCCAGTCTTTCTTTTTTTGTTAGGCTATTGTTTTTAAAGCTCCGGACTGTGGAGTTCCCTTTGGTTCTATATACAGGGAGTTCCCCACTTTGTGTTATGAAAGGGAAGCCAGAAGTCCCTACCAGAGTGAAAATAACTTCCCCATTAAAACCAAAAGGCTCCAGTTAATAATAAAGACCTTCAAGTGAAGAGAGAATAGCCCTTCCTAAATTAGGCTAGATTTGCTGCCATCTTGGAAAGAGAAATGAAACCCTGTAGGAATAGGAAGGGCTGGGAAGATGGGGGTGTGTGAGTCTGGGGCTGTCGAAGACACTTGACCAATTTACAGCCTTGCCTTGGGCTAGTTTCGCTTGCTAGGGGAACATCTAGTACTGATTCCCATCAATAGGGTATTCTAGTCACAGAAGGACTGTGAGATTTGGCAAAGATCACAAAGCAGGACATGCAGACAGAAACACTCAAAAATTGCAGCTTGGCTTAGAGCACAAGTAAAACCCCAAATTCTGGATTCACATATTCTGACATACCTAGTTTATCTGGAACAAAGATCAAAAATTTAAATTGGACAGTTACCAGTCAGGACTTATTTCTTCCCTAAAGGGCTCTGCAGTATGGGCACTCAAGGAATACTTAAAAAAAAAAAAAAAAGCAGCGATAATCTGACAACAAAATAACAGATGAGTTTGTCATTTTTAATTTCTGTACCTCCCCTTCCTATTATCACTGCCTAGAACATTTTGCCTTAGTCTTTAAAATGTAAATTTACCTAGAGCTATTCATTCCGCCTATTCTAATGCCTGTCAAACCAAAATGAAAGAAAGCTGTACCAAGGCAAGTCTGAGATCTTCGTCTCAATCAGTAAAATCTTCCGCGGAAGCTTGCACTTCTCAAGCAAGACAGATCTAAGCTCTTGATACAGTTAGGAAATGTGACCTACTTTAAAACCCAGTAGTGTGTGTGTGTGTGTGTGTGTGTGTGTGTGTGTGTGTGTGTGATGAAATGAAAGTGAATTGTTTTGCTGAAATCTGACACTAAAAATAGGGCACCGGATCCTTCCCCTGCTGGAAAAAGAAAAAAAAAAAAAACGCATTAAAATGAGTGTGTGTCTGTATGTCTGGGAATATGTCTCCATGGCAACCATTGTCCCACCTCCCCTATCAACAGCATTACCCCTCTCCACGGAAAGAGGGCACATAAACGCCTTTCCCAGCACCCCTCCCAATCCCTTACTCCATGAAATCTAATTAAAGAGTGAAATGAATTTTAGCGCTGGTTCCAGAGTCTGGGAGAAGTCCACAATTGGGGGGCAGGGTAAAGAGAGGAACGCTGGGGGAGGGACACGGAGACCTGCCCTTCCACACTGGAGCAGCAGCACGCGACTGTGTTCTCATTTTTAAAAAGAGCCACAGCTCCCACGCTGAGGAGCTGCAAGGGAGTGATAAACCTGCCATACAACGATGCTATTACTTTAATGGATACAGGACTGGTTGAGCACTTTATTTCCACCAGGGCTTTTCACTTTGCATCTTCCCTTTCCACAACATCCGGTATTCCTCAGACACTCCCCCCTTTACTAATGAACGTTGTCCCCATTTCTAATGCCGCCCAGGTGAGGGGAAAGAAAGCATTATTTGAGATAATAGGTCTGACTCTTGGGTGAGGCGTCTCAGTCAATCACACTTGTGAACAGTCCCACCCCCTAACCTCAAACATCCTTTTTTGTATAGATTAGAAGCCAGAGAAGAATAGAGGGGCATGGAGTGGAGAGGAAGACACTCTGGGGAGGTTGAAGCTGATTTGGGCAAATGAGCTTTAGGGTTTTTTTAGCATCTGCCATGGACCTCCTCCCTTCCCCCTTTCCAGCAGCTGCCTGCCCTCCCTCCTCCTTCCCCCACCTTTAGTGTCCAGTCAGCAGCAGCTGAGGCGCCTCTCTCTCCCTCCTCTCTGGCCATCCCTGCCCTTGGCTATCTGGGCATCTGTTCCTCATTCCTGCATCCAAACATTTTCTCCAGGTTGGCTGTCAGTCCAGCATTGTGCAGCGGAGTTCTCAGCTGGTGTAGAATTGCCCTCACATGAGCATGACCATTCAGACTGGTCTGGGCTTGTCCCCCTGACAATGGGGAAGCGGTGGCAGAAAGCCTGTGGGCCCTCCTGGGAGAGAGGGGAGAGGTAGTTTTACACACGTCCCAACCATGTGATGTTTCCGCGACAAGAAGGAAGAGCATGAAGAGCGACTCGGAGCCTGTCACTCAGACTTGTGTCTTCTGTCCTGGTGGACCGAGTGTGGTGGGCTGCAAGCAAAAGGAAGGTCAAAGATGTGCTTTCACTCACAACACGGTGGCAGGGCCGAGAGTCGATTGGCATAGGGCAGCCGGCGTGTGACTGTGGGCACCAGCAGGGGACAATGCCAGATGTGGCATCTGCAGTAGCTGCCGCCTTGACTGCTAACCCTGCTGCTTCAGCAACAGGCACCTCCGTGACCTTGGAAGGGGTAACTGGTCTCTCCACCTGGACAATGGACCTTGAGGGAGCCTTCCCTTCTTGCAGCCAGCTGAGGCAGCCGGCACCCTCGCTTGCCAGATACCCTGAAGCATTCTGGAAAACATCAGGGATGACCCACAGGCATGGGTCACTGTCAAGCCAGAGAAATTCCTCTGACTTTAGTTTTTGTCCATGTTGATGTGGCTTAGGGCAATGGCTTATCCACGGTATAACATGAGAACCAATATTTACTGAGTGCTCACTCTGGGCCAGGAATTCTTCTAAGCATTTACCAACTCACTTAGATGTACAAGAGCCTGTGAAACAGATGTCATTCTTATCTCCATTGGACAGGTGAGGTAAGGAAATTCTCAAGGTTGTATAGCTACAAAGTGGCAGTGGTCAGGCGCAGTGGCTGGTCCCTGTCATCTCAGCACTTTGGAAGGCCGAGGCAGGTGGATTGCCTGAGCCCAGGAATTTGAGACCAGCCTGGGCAACGTAGTGAGACCTCATCTCCACAAAATTTTTTATTTATATATATATTTTTTATTATTTTTTAAAAAAAGAGACGGGGTCTCGCTATGTTGCCCAGGCTGGAGTTCAGTGACTATTCACAGGCGCAATCCCACTACTGATCAGCACAGGAGTTTTGACCTGCTCCGTTTCCGACCTGGGCTGGTTCACCCCTCCTTAGGCAACCTGGTGGTCCCCCGCTCCCGGGAGGTCACCATATTGATGCCGAACTTAGTGTGGACACCCGATCGGCATAGCGCACTACAGCTCAGAACTCCTGGACTCAAGAGACCCTCCAGCCTCAGCCTCCCGAATAGCTGGGACTACAGGCACACGCCACCGCGCCCGGCCACAAAATTTTTTTAAAAAATAAAATAAAAAGTAAAAATACAGCTAGAAAGTGGCAAAGCCATGGTCTCAGATCAGACAGTTTGAACCGAGAGCCCACGTGTTGGCCTGTCAGACTGGGATCTACTCAGTCACTGGACAACAGCAAATCTCCAGTCTTCACAGATTATCTTATTGTTTTCAAAGTGCTTAGGAATTCTTTAAAAGTGACAAAATTCATTATATAATCATTATGTAAATGACATCATTAAAAGCATGTTCAAATGAAAAAAAGAAGTCACTACTAAACTTACCACCCAAAGCAACTGATTCTGTACATACATGGTTTTTTGATTCTTGCACTTACATGTTTTATATGGTGAAATATAATTCTGTATTATTTCCTAATTTTATAACATGGTATTATAAGTGTATTTTCATAAGGTTATTTTCTGACATTTTAATTGCTGGGTAGCATTCCTTCAAGTTCATGTACCATAATTGACTTAAGCAGTTCCCTATTTTGAACAATTAGATTGTTTCCATTTAAAAATTTGAAAGCCGGGCGTGGTGGCTCACGCCTGTAATCCCAGCACTTTGGGAGGCCGAGGCGGGCGGATCACGAGGTCAAGAGATCGAGACCATCCTGGTCAACATGGTGAAACCCCGTCTCTAAAAATACAAAAATTAGCTGGGCATGGTGGTGTGTGCCTGTAGTCCCAGCTACTCGGGAGGCTGAGGCAGGAGAATTGCTTGAACCCAGGAGGCGGAGGTTGCGGTGAGCCGAGATCGCGCCATTGCACTCCAGCCTGGGTAACAAGAGCGAAACTCCGTCTCAAAAAAAAAAATTTGAAAAATAAACTGTACTCTCATTCTTTCCTCTTATCAAATGCCTGGACTCTGTCCACACACAAGAGAAATGTTTCACCTGTGCAACTGAAGCTATTTTGATAACCTTTAGCCCATCCTTAAGGTATACGCAAAGGTTAAAAGTGTATGAGCTGGAAGAATTTCATTCCGTACTGTTCACTGCTGAAGGACTTGGAAGGAATGGAACGGTGAATGGAACTGCACTCAGAGCACGGCTGCCAAGGTGCTAGAACGGTGCATGTAACAGAACACAGGCCGAGGGGGCCAAGCAGCAGACTTACAGAGACATTTTTAACTTGGTAACAGATGGCCCACTGGTCAGAGCTCAGAAGGCTGGGGCTCCTTAAACTAACAGGACCCAGGCATGTGATTCAAATGTTCTCAGTAACCAGAGGGACTGCGGTGACATGTGTGAATATGCAAGAGACAGGAACTATTTATCTTCCCCTAATCTTGCTATTTGAATTTCCTAGCCTCAGATAGAGACTTTTTTTTTTTTTTTTTTTGAGACGGAGTTTAGCTCTTGTTACCCAGGCTGGAGTGCAGTGGCGCGATCTCGGCTCACCGCAACCTCTGCCTCCTGGTTTCAAGCAATTCTCCTGCCTCAGCCTCCCGAGTAGCTGGGACTACAGGCACGTGCCACCATGCCCAGCTAATTTTTGTATTTTTAGTAGAGACGGGGTTTCACCATGGTGACCAGGATGGTCTCGATCTCTTGACCTCGTGATCCACCCGCCTCGGCCTCCCAAAGTGCTGGGATTACAGGCGTGAGCCACC
>PVKV010040610.1:0-12102 GCA_004027835.1 Alouatta palliata
GCCTTGGGGTTGCTCTTCTTGAGGAATATCTTTGTGGTGTTCTCTGTATTTCCTGAACTTGAATATTGGCCTGCCTTCCTAGGTTGGGGAAGTTCTCCTGGATAATATCCTGAAGAGTATTTTCCAGCTTGGATTCATTCTCTCCATCACATTCAGGTGCACCTATCAAACGTAGATTAGGTCTTTTCACATAGTCCCATATTTCTTGGAGACTTTGTTCGTTCCTTTTTACCCTTTTTTCTCTGCTCTTGACGTCTCATTTTTTTTTTCATTGAGTTGATCTTCGAGCTCTGATATCCTTTCTTCTGCTTGGTCAATTCAGCTGTTGTAACTTGTGTATGCTTCGCAAAGTTCTTGTGTTGTGTATTTCAGCTCCATCAATTCACTTACATTCCTTTCTAAGTTGGTTATTCTTGTTAGCATTTCATCAAATCAGTTCTTAATTTCTTTGCATTGGGTTAAAACAAGTTCTTTCAGCTCACAGAAGTTTCTTATTACCCACCTTCTGAAGCCTGATTCTGTCATTTCATCACACTCATTGTCCATCCAGCCTTGTTCCTTTGCTGGTGAGGAGTTGTGATCCCTTGTAGGAGGAGAGGCGTTCTGGTTTTGGGTGTTTTCCTCCTTTTTGCACTGGTTTCTTCCCATCTTTGTGGATTTATCTATGTGTGGTCTTTGTGGTTGGTGATTTTCAGATGGGGTCTCTCACTGGACGTCCAGTGTGTTGATGGTGAATTAATTTCTTTCTGTTTCTTAGTTTTCCTTCTAACAGTCTGGCCCCTCTGCTGTAGGACTGCTGAGGTCCACTCCCGGCCCTGCTTGCCTGGGGATCACCTGCAGCAGCTGTAGAACAGTAAGGGTTGCTGCCAGTTTCTTCTGCTGTCTTTCTCCCAGATTACCCGCCAGATGTCAGTCTGAGCTTTCCTTTATCAGGTGACTCATTGGATATACGGGGGTCAGGGAGCTGCTTGAGGCAACACAGTGTCCTATATAGTAGCTCAAGTGCTGAGCTGTGAGCTCCGTTGTTCATTCAGAGTTGCTGGGCAGGTACATTTAAGTCTGCTGCAGCAGAACTCATAAACCCCTTTTTTTTCCCAGGTGCTCTGTCCCGGGGAGTTAGGGCTTTATTTATGAGTTTCCCTTGTGCTGCTGCCTTTTTCTCAGGGCTGCCTTGCCCAGCAACGAGGCAGCCTACTCACTGCCTGCAGAGGCTTTGCTGAGGTGGTGTGGGCTCCGCCCAGCTGCCGTGTGAACTTCCCTGCAGTCCAGTTTATACTGGTGTAGTTAGAACTGCCTCTGCAATGGCAAACTACCTCCATAGTGGCAGACTACCTCAGTAATGGCAGATGCCCCTCCCCCACAGAGCTGGACCATCCCGGGTTCAGCTGTGCTTGCTGTGAAACTCAATCCAGAGTGTTTCTGATGGCTGTGTTTTTTGTGGGGGTGGCACCAGCCGAGCCTGATCACCTGGCTCCCTGCCTCAGAGCATTTTTTTTTTTTTTTTTTTTTTTTAGTTGAATGGTCGACTGTCTCCCAGGTGTTCCAGCCGCCTGTTGAAAAGTTGCCGGGATCTGTGTGATTTCCCATGCGGTGACCCACTGCACCGGCTGAAACCGTGGGTGCTGGTGTTTTTTTGCCTGGGAAATCTCCTGGCCTGCCTGCCTGTTTCAGTCCCCTTTTTAAATCAGATGAATGGGCTGCTCTGCCTTCCTGGAGCTCCAATTGCCAGCTAAAATGGCACCCAGACCCACGTATTTTGTATATGGAACCACTGCGCCGGGGCAACGCTCCAAACAGCGGTGGCGAAAACAGTGGCGCCTGTGAAAACAGCCACACCAGCGAAAACAGCTGCACTGGTGACCCGTGGGGCCCCTCCCCCTGGGAATCTCCTGGTCTGTGGGCAATAAAAATCCGTCTGGGAATGTGGCGTCCACTCACCCTCCACGCTTTCACTGGGAGCTGCAATCCTTAGCTGCTCCTAATCGGCCATCTTGGATCAAAGACAGCAATTTCCTTTTTCAACATGCAATTTTCATGTAAGAGATCATTTTCATTTTCATGAGTGTGAGAAACCTAAATAAAACAAAATAAACTTTCAGCTAGCACCCAAAAAAATGGTATATCATGGTTCCTCTGAAATTAGAGAATAACTTGTACATTTTACACAATGAAAGGGTTTCCATAAATAGCTATCATTTAAAGAAGGATTGAATCAAAACTTCACATGCTATAGAGCATAAATTCCCCAAAGTTCAAACATTTATTCGAAGACAATGAATTCATGAATGTAAAACAGAAATGACAAGATAATTTTTAAGAGCCTCAGCATTGAAAAAAAACTTTCCCTGAATTTCAACAAACTCAAAAGCATAAAATAAAAAAGATTAAATCAATGTGACTACTGAGAAAATTGGGTTTACACTCTGATGTCTAAGCTATATAAGACCCCATACGAAGAGCATTAGTACTGCATATATTTAGACTGAAAAAAATTCTTGAAGCTCTTTCAGTTCCTTTTTCCTGAGAATGTTCTATAGATACTCTAGTAAAAAAACTATAGTTAATTTTAAGAATTTATTCGTGAGTGTTTGATAAGTTCAGATGTTGTAGGTACCAAGCACTTTCACATAAACACATCAGTGAACCCATTTAGTTATCACAATTCTGAAATGAAAAGATTAAAACATAAACAAGTTGTAGGATTTTCTCCAGGTCTTCTGAGTCTACATCCAATACTTCTCCACCAAATCACACTTAATTCTACTGGATAAAGATATAAATATAAAAGAAGTCTTCTATTTCAAAACAGAAGTGGTAAAGAAGATAAAATTTAGAGAGCTCTACTTAGAAAACCAGGAGCTTATTTACTATAGCAATAACTTCTGTTTCCTCTTGATGTTTGAGTCAGTATGAAATGTTAACTAGGAAAAATACACTAAACTATGTTGCTAGGAACAAAATACTTACCAATAAATTATCACTAAGTATATGGTATGGATTATCATTGTTTTCAAAAGTTCTTTGTACTGAAATAAGATACACTTGGATGCCATAATTTATAATAAATAACTGTAGCTATAAATGTCATAGTTAATTTTAAGACAACTTCTTTTGTTAGATTTAGACCTAAATAATACATACTAAATCAGAGGGATATTAAAAGTAATATGGATGAAATAAAGAAATATAAATTTTTTGCCAGAGATTGATATACCTGACTGAAATTACTTCTTAGAGTCTTCAATTCCATATCTTGCATTCTGAGAGCCATTTCAGTTTGTTGTTTCACTTCTAACTCTTTCCAATATTGCTCTTCGATTCTTCCTAATTCTTCCCTAATGTTTTCATTTAACGTATCGACATTTCTTCTCTTTTCTTCTTCTTGGCTTAAAGTCAATCTGCCATTAAATATACTTATCTTAAAATTCATTTTGTTAGAAAATAGAATTCACTTTAAGGTCTACCTCTTCCTATATTGGTTTATTATTCCATTAAAAATCCTATATTCTTGAATATTTTTTTCCTTTCTAGTTCTCAGGTATTTATTACTCTCTTTAATTTATTGCTCTCTTCCAAATGACATATATACTTGAAAACTAGTGAGAAAAGAACATCTAGTCAAAAAGATTCTGTTACTGGTAACTTCAAAAACTGTTATGGAAAAGAATATTATAAGCTATCCAGTAAATTTATAAGTTGAAAATTACTATTTAAATGTATCGCACAGTCAAAATTACTCCTCAATGAGGACAGATCATTTAGAGTTAACTGATTAAAATGACATTATTTTTTATAAGCACATTTACAGATTCATTAGACATTAATACTCTTCTTTCAAAAATATGGCAAGAATCCCTAAAAATAATTTTAATATAAAATCTGAGATGAGGCTGAAGAGTCTAATATCTGTTATTCCATATACCTTTTGCTTTTTCTATAATACTTTAAATGTATCTTGTTATTATGTATTTTATCAACAAATTTTAAATCTTTTAGGACAGAAAATATTTAAACAATTAAAATATGTATTTTTAACATAGAACCCTGAATTAATTTTGTTTATGTAGGCAATAAAGAGTTGTTGAATAAACTAATCAGAAATTATCCTATATTTTCCTTTATACTCCATGCATATTAAAGTTAAAAGTGTATAATTAAAGAAAAATTATTCTTGGGGGGCAAATAATGGTAGTTTTATATTCTCTTTTTTGTAAATGAATATAAATTTTCTTGAGAACAATTCAGAAATAATGAACAAAGAACTTCTTAAAAACCTATAATTCAACCAAATATTTTTACATTGAAGAATTTATTCCAAGTCAACAATTAGAAATTTAGAAAAATATTTACATGCAGTTACACTTTATAGCACTTATTATAATACAACAAATTAAATATCAAAAAATTAATCGGTTAAGTAAATAATAATAATGACCTTATATATAGCTATTAAAATTCTGATTTAAATACATATACATTTAATTATCAGTAGAAGTATTCACAGTGAAGAATTTTTATTTGACACTCTATAAGGCAGAGATATTTTTCCCAGTTAAACCTCAGAAGGTAAGTTAGCTAGTACAAAAAGTATCCTATGTACTTTTAGTATAAATAGTATAAATATTTAAGAGTAGGGTGTCATACCTCGCACTGCAGAGCTCTTGTTCCCATTTAACTTTTGCATTCTCTAACTGTGATTTTATTTCTTTTGCTTTTGATAGTTTGTTTTGTAGTTCACAAAACTTCTTTTTCATTTGTTTCATTTTTTCTGTGAGTTTTTTACAATGATGTATTTTAAGATCCCTTGCTCTTTTACAGGAAGGTACTGCATCCAAGATTTTTGATAGGTTAGGTGAATCTGTCTCAAGGAGGAGACAGAAATAGAATATATTAGTACTTTTGGGATATAAAGGTTTGCAAATTTTGACATTCACTAATTAATACACTGAACAAATATGTATTGATTGCCTACCATGTGGAAGGCATTATACTAAGATCTGCAGATTAAACAGAAAACAAAAAAAATCTTTGCTCTTGTGTAACTTTAAATGTACTGAAAAACAAAGCCCCAGAAAAGTGAAAATTATAAATTCAGACCGATACTGTAAGAAAACAGATTGTTAAGAATTAAATCTAACTAGGCCCATGGAGAATTCCCCCAAGGAATGTATAGCTACACTGAAGAATGAGGAATGAAAGGGAAGCAGCTGAGCAAAGAGGGAAAGAAAGCATTTTAGCCAGTCTGTGGCATGTGCTGAAGCTCTAATGTAGTCTGCCTCTGGCCAAGAGAGAACAACAGGTACTTAGTTTTCTTCTTAGCTAAAGCAACTAAAAGCAAAACACACAAAATACATTAAATGATTTTTCAGACAGTGGACATTAGGGAAAGAAGATAATAATCCCTGAAAAAAAAAAAACAGAAAAAAAGGAAAGCAAACCTTATGAATGTTTCAGCTTCCTGCCTTGACAGAGATTCCAAGATATGACACAGGAAGAAAAACTGAGGTGGGATCTATCAGACTCTCCTGGTTACAGTGACGAAGCTTAGAGTCCGGTAAAACCAAAGCAGACAGACATTACAAAACAGGACACTGAGTAGGAGAGGGAGATACAGAAGCAACAGCAAGAAACCCATTGAAACTCCCTCCCAGTATTTGGCAAAATAATGAAGATTGCATGTGATCTAGAAACTACCTAAGACCAAGTGGTGGAGGGGACTTATAAAATAAGAAGAAATCACACCTGTTGCTCACACAGTGTCAAGAAGAGTGTCTATTTTTATAGATTTGCATGGGAAGACTCAGACTTCACAGCAAAATGAATAATCAGAAAAGCCTTGCTTCAGGTGTGGGGAGTTAGCTCATACCATAAGAAGCAAAATGAAGAGGATCAAACTGTTTATAAGTAATTCAACTCTATTTTACAATAAAAATCAAGAAGACAAGTAGAGCAATAGAAGATACTTTTAAAAATCAAATTGCACTTGCAGAGATAACATGTTACAATGCTGGAGATGAAAGCTACACTGAGGAGACATGAGCATGGTTTAATTCATCATCATGAAAGTAAATATTCACAAATTTCAGACACTAATGAACTATCAGCAAACTTCTAACAGGTAATATATAAGTCCCCAAAGTGGTCGGAGGAGAGACAGAAACAAAAATTTGAGGAAAAATTGGCTAAATGTGGTCTAAACTTAACAAAAGATACAGTTTCACAGATCCAGGGTGGGATCTGGCCGGATGAAATGAAAATATTCAGTTCTAATTTCTTATACCGTCTACAATGTGGTATAATATTGCTGGAAGGCAGGTTGTGATGAGGTAACTTCATACACCTTAAATCCTAAAGCAACCACTAAGACAGCAAACCGCTAAATAACCAAACAAACTTATAACAAAAAAGATATGAGTAAATCATAAAGAAATATAAAACTAGATCAATCACTAAAAATATTATATATATATACATATATATATATATATATATATAACTAAATAAAAAATTTACTAAACTCTTCTGAAGAAAGTAGAAAAAAAAAGCAAAGAAGATCTGGGACTAATAGAAATCAAACAGCATGATAACAGACAACTCTTATCCTATCAATTATTACCTTATAAATTAAACTGGTCTTAAAACCTCTGCTCAAAGGCAGGTTGTCAAAACAGATAAAAAAGCAAGACCTACTTGTATACTGCCTATAAGAAGGCTGAGGCAGAGAGGTTGTATTATTACCAAAGGACAATTCACAGCAAAAACATTACCAGCAATAAATAAGGTCATTTTGCAGTGACAAAGGGTTCAATTAATCAAGAAAATATAAGAGTCATAAATACTTGTGTACGTATTGATGTAAATGCTTCAAAATACATGGTACAGAAATAGATAGAACTGCAAAAGTAGACAAATGCCCAACTATAGTCTAAAATTTGTAAAATTGTTACTAAAGTGGTAGAATAAGGAGGCAGAAAATCAGCAAGCCTATGGTAGACTTAAACAACACCATTCTTCAGAAGTACTCAGACTATACTCTAGATCATATCTTAATAAAAAGATTAAGAAGGATTTAAGTCGCACAAAACATGTTCCCTGACCCAAAATCTCTCAAATTAAAAATCAATAACAAAAATGTACCTGGAAAAAACTCAACTATTGGAAATTAGCATACATCCAAATAACACTGGGTTGATTAATAAAATAATAAAAAGGGAAATTAGAAATTATTTTGAAATAACTGAAAATGAAAACACATTAGAAATTGTAAAATGCATCTAAAATAGCGCTTAAATAAAAGTTTTCAGTACTGAATGTCTACATTACAATACTCTCAAATAAATCACTTTGACTTTTACCTTAAGAAACTAGAAAAAAAGAAGAGAAAAGGAAATTCAAAGGAAGCAGAGGAGAGAAACAATAAATGTCTGCATTGATTTGAATGTTTGTGTTCTTCCAAATTTCATATGCTAAAATCAAATCACAGAGGTGATGTTATTAGGAGGTAGGAGTTTTGGGATGTGATTAGGTAACGAGGGCCAAGCCTTCATAAATGTATTAATGTTCTGATAAAATTAACCCGAGAGAGCCTCTTTACCCTTTCTTCCATGTGAGGACATAGGGAAAAAATAATGGATATATGAATCATGAATTGGTACGTTTTCAGACATCAAATCTGATGATACTTTTATCTTAAATTGTGCTGCTTCCAAAATTATGAGAATCAATTTATGGTGCTGATGAGCTCCCAACTATGGATTTTTAAATAACATGCTAAGAGAACTAAAACATCAGAGATGGAACTAATAAAACACAAAAACAGTAGAAAACTTCAACAATACCAAACACTTTGAGAGGATCAATAAAAGTAATCAACCTCTGTTTAGCCAAACTAGGTCATGAAAAGAAAAAGCTACAAATTAGTAACCTTGAAAATGAGTAATGTGACATTATTTCTGATTCTACAGATACTTAAAAAATACTAGATAATGTGAAATTTATGTGAATAAACATTTCAACTTAGACAAAATTGACAAATTCCTTGAAATGTGAAAACTACCAAATCTCAAGAAAAAATACGTAACTTTCATGGCCCTAAATCTATAAAAGAAAATTAAGTCATAGTTAAAAATCTTCCTATGATGAAAACTCGAGGCCAAGAATCCTACACTGGTGGGCTCTACCAAATGTTTTAGGAAAAAAAAAAGAGAGAGAGAGAATTCTGCACAAATTCTCCCTCTAAAATAATAAAAAAGGTATGTGATCCCCAGTGTTGGAAGTAAAGATTGATTGGAGGTGAACGCATCACAAGGGAAGATTTATCACAAATAATTTAGCACCATGCCCTTGGTACAGTCCTCATAATAGTGATTCTCATGCGAATTGGTCCTTTAAATGTACATGGCATCTTCCACCTCTCTCTCTAGCTCCTGGCTCTTTCCATGTGATGTGCAAGCTCCTGCTTCACCTTCCTCAAAGATTGAAAGCTTCTGCAGGCCTCCCCAGAAGCAGAGGTCCATGTGATGCTTCCTGTACAGCCTGTAGAACTGTGAGCCAGTTAAAGCTATTTTCTCATAAATTACCCAATCTCAGGTATTTCTTTACAGCAATACACAAATAACCTAATGCAGAGTACATTTCAACTCATTGTATAATGCTAGCATTACCCCAAATCAAAACCAGAGTATATTATTAGAAACAAGAGAACTGCCTCATGAAGATGTATGCAAAAATTCAACCAATATGTAAAGCAATGGAGATACCCTCGAAAAGATGAGTGCATAAACTGTGGTACAATCATACAATAGAATATTACTAAAGACTAAAAAGAGATGAACTATCAAGCTATGAAAAGACATGAAAGGACTTAAATGCATATTTACAAAAATGACATTATCAAGAAAACAAAATTATGGATAGAGTAAAAAAAGATCAGTGTTTTCCAAAGAGTTGAGGAGAAAAGATGTGTATTGATACCCTGGTGTTTTTACAATTTTCAGAAATTTTTGCTCATCTTTCTAATATGAAAAGAGTCACTTCTTCTATTTAACTGTACTTTCACTTGGCTGAGAAATGTTATCTCCCTTGAGGGTGTATGCTAAGGAATGCAATTTTATTCTGAGTGATGTCAGAGGAGGCAGCCTCTGTATGATTCTTTTGGTTATATGCAAACTTAGTATGGTGCTTCCCCCAAATGCTAGTTCTCATGGCAGCATACTGGGCATGTGAGAAGGCCCTCAACTTGCTGCAGAAATGAGAAAGTGGAGGTTTCAAGGAAGCTATATCAATCTGCACCTTAGTCAGCAAATTTTGTAATGAGGTGTGCAGTGCAACCTCCCAGCCAATAATTGGTGACCACAGGTTACAACATGCTGTGGCAGAAGCAGAATAAGAATATGCTTTGTCCTTGTTCTACTGCTAGGAACTCTCTGTTGCTTCAGGTTATCAGCAAATCTGTGTAATGCCCAGTGTCCTGAATTTTCTACTTAGCTCCAGAAAGAAGGATGTAGCTGGGCAAAACTACACTGACAAGCTGGACTGGACTGACAAAACTGGCCTGACATTTGGATACCCTAAAAAGGAGCACAAATACCAGCCAAGACAAAGATATCAGGAAAAGCTCTTAGTGAATTGCAGAGGCTCCCAAGGAAAGAGAAAATGCAGCATCAGTTCAATGTCCTGAGTGGTCATGAATGGCTCTGCTTCCTTATCACAACCCTGACCTAAGACTCATAAAAAGCTTGTATGATTTTTTTTCTTCAAAAAAGGAGTTTCCTCTTTTCCTCTTCCCTGCAAAAAATGCTATGTCTGATAGTTGCCATTAACCCAGATAAGTTTAATTAAATATCAACCCTCATTTTCTTTCAGGAATTAATATTTTACTATTACATTCTTTCATTGACCTAACAAACTTTATGACACAGTTCATTTTACATGATAAGTTATTCATCAATAAGATTTTTCAAAGATATGGATACTTTCATATCAATGAAATTTATGTCTAATCATTTAAAATTTAAAGATGAATAAAACTATTGTGTCAATGAATTATAAAGACATGGGATTTAAAACATTTTATTGACTATATTTCCAAACAATCAATTATAATAATATAGTCTTTTTCTAATGCATCCATATATTAAGAATTTACTTGTGAAATTTTGGAAAAATATATCAAAAATTTGTATTATTATGAAGCCTGAAGGTAATAGAGAAGTGTAATGGGTCACTGTGGTAGATGTCAGATCTAGTAATTCCTCCTTCTTCTAGTACTCTCTAGAACACCCATAGTCTAATCTGGAGTGCAAATATTCCAAGTGCATTTGAAGTGAGTTCATTCAATTTCCTTCTCAGAAACTTCAAAATTACATAGTTAGCTTCTTCCCATTCCCCACCCAACTTTCATGCCTCACAATTGCTATTCTTCAGCAAAAATAATCTCGAGATCTGTGGTCCTGATTCTTTCCATTCAACACTTTTAAAAATAAAATTTCCTACCACTTTCTTCCTCTTGTTCAGAAGTAATATTGTGCATCTGTAATTTCTGGTTTTTATCATTCTCAGCAAACTGACACAAGAACAGAAAACCAAACACCGCATGTTCTCACTCATAAGTGGGTGTTGAACAATGAGAACACATGGACACAGGGAGGGGAACATCACACACTGGGGTCTGTTGAGGGGTGGGGGCCTGGGGGAGGGATAGTAGGGTGTGGGGAGATTGGGGAGGGATAACAGAAGAAATACCTAGTGTAGGTGATGGAGAGATGGAGGCAGCAAACCACCATGACATGTGTATACCTATGTAACAATCCTGCAAGATCTGCACATGTACCCCAGAACTTAAAGTAAAATTTAACAAAAAAGATATTTCTAAGATACGGGAAAAAATTTTTCTTTTTTTTTTTAAAACCTCTTTCTTCTCCTCTGGCTAAAATCATACTCAGAAATAAAATCAAAATAATGCTTTCCCCTGACTCTCTTATGTCTTAACATCCTATCCAATTGCTCTTCTTCCAAATTATTTCAATGAAAAGTCTATACCCTTGCTACTCAGTGCCTGGTCCAAGAACAACCAGCATCAGCGTAATCAAAGAATTAAAATTGCCATACCCTAAGTCTGCTGAATCAGAATGTGCATCTATAATGAAAAAATATATACATTTGTGGCTGCCCACTTATGCTTATATTCACCAATAATAGGTAAAATACAGCTTCACATAGTCAGGAAATTCCATGCCTAAAGTTGTTCATAAGCGAGTAAAACAGAGTGAAAAATTTTTCCTGTAATTCTTTTTTACTAGTTTTTGTACTGGAAGCTTGTATATATTCTTCCCACCTTTCTAACCATACTGTTCCTCTATCTAAATAATTATTTTATCTTATCAACCTCCATTATATACACCTGCTTCTTTTTCCTTCATTTACTCCCTGTACTTTCTGTCTTCCTCATTATTTATTCCCTCTTTTACATATTTCCTGAGGTATCTCACATTATAGAGTATCTTGAATTTAAAGTTATAATTAAGATTCATTTTTGACATTCTCAATATAATCTGTTTCTGACATTAGACAAGATATATAACTTATCACCACTTTAATTCCATTTTTTTTTTGTACCATGCATTTAGTGGATAATGTTCTTAGGCTATTACAGTATAGCAGTCCTTAAATTTTTAGATAAACATACTGTCAAATGACTTTTAAATTAAAAATGATTCTCACACTTCAGTTTTCCATTTATTGCCATGATTTCTTCTTGATACGTAGCCTCAGGTAAATATGTGTAATTCTGTGTAGCACTTTCAGAGACACTCTGTTCAAAGTCCTATCAATAAAGAATTTCAATTTAAAAATAATAAAAATGTGGCACATATACACCATGGAATATTATGCAGCCATCAAAAACGATGAGTTCGCATCCTTTGTAGGGACATGGATGAACCTGGAAACCATCATTCTCAGCAAACTGACACAAGAACAGAAAATCAAACACCGCATATTCTCACTCATAGGCGGGTGTTGAACAATGAGAACACATGGGCACAGGGAGGGGAGCATCTCACACGGGGGTCATTTGGGGGGAAAAAGGGGAGGGACAGTGGG
>PVKV010040611.1:0-12101 GCA_004027835.1 Alouatta palliata
TTTTTTTTTTTTTTTTTTTTTTTTTTAGACAGAGTTTTGCTCTTGTTGCCCAGGCTAGCATACAATGGTGAGATCTCAACTCATTGCAACCTCCGCCTCCTGGGTTCAAGCTATTCTCCTGCCTTAGCCATCCAAGTAGCTGGGATTATAGGCATGCACCACCAAGCCCAGCTAATTTTGTATTTTTAGTAGAGACAGGTTTTCTCCCTATTGGTCAGGCTGGTCTTGAACTCACAACCTCAGGTGATCTGCCCACCTCGGCCTCCCAAAGTGCTGGGATTACAGGTGTGAGCCATCGCGCCCTGCTAGGATTTTGATTGTTTTTAGGGACAGATTCTTGCTCTGTTGTCCAGGCTGGGGTGCGGTGGTGCATTCATGGCTCACTGCAGCCTTGAACTCTTGGGCTTAAGGGATCCTCCCACCTCAGCCTCCTGAGTGGCTGGGACTATAGGTATGCACCATCATGTCTGACTAGTTCTTTAAAATTTTTGTAGAGATGGGGTCTCAGTATGTTGCCCAGGCTAGTCTTGAACTCCTGGTCTCAAGTGAGCCTCCCTCCTTGGCTAAAGTGCTGGGATTACAGGTATGAGGCAGTTTGTGAAAGGTTTGGGCTTTTGAAATACCAAAGCCAGGAAACCTACTTTTCCTCTTCCTTCTTTCTTTCCCTGAAACAATGAACTCCTGTGCTGTTTGGATGCAGATTAAGGCTACAGGTGGGGCAAAAGTCAAGAGAAACCAAAAAACCTCAGTTACTATTGCTAAAAATGTCCCTTAAATGTTATAATGCTAAATACTAAGATGTTACAGTATGAGGTCAGGCACAGCAATCCTAGGTGTAATCCTAGCTCTTTAGGAGACTTACAGTGACCTTTGTGAGGCTGCAGTGAGCTATGATTGCACCACTGCACCCCAGCCTGGGTGACAGAGTGAGACTCTGTCTCAAAAAAAAAAAAAAAATTAGGCTGTGTGTGGTGGCTCATGCCTATAATCCTAGCACTTTGGGAGGCTGAGGTGGATGGATCACCAGACGTCAGAAGTTTGAGACCAGCCTGGCCAACATGGCGAAACCCCGTCTCTACTAAAAAATACAAAAATTAGCCGGGTGTGGTGGTATGCACCTGTAATCCCAGTTACTCAGGAGGCTGAGGTGGGAGAATCACTTGAATCCAGGAAGGCGGAGGTTACAGTGAGCTGAGATCGTGCCACTGCACTCCAGCTTGTGTGACTGAGCGAGACTCGATCTCAAAAAAAAAAAAAAAAGAAAAAAAAAATTAATCCTCACAACACTACCAGGAGGTAGCTAATGTTAACCCATTTTACAGATGAGGAAACTGAGGCACAGAGCACTTCACAGATTGCATGAGAAAAAGTAGCACGGTTATTCCCACCACACATGCTACAGTGGGAGGACGGTGCTGGTCCTGTTCTGCATGCCATGGGGATGGGGACGGAGTTCGGGAGGTGACGTTCCCAAGCCCTAATTGTGTGGGACAGGGTAGGGGTAGGTCCTCGCCCCGAGGGTGATGTAGAGGAATGGCTGGCTGAATGGAGTTTGTATTTGCAGAATTTTGTGGCCAAAGCTCACGGCTCTCCACGGGTGTACTGGCTGGGGCTGAGTGACAGGGAACAAGAAGGGAACTGGAGGTGGCTGGATGGGTCTCCTGTGACATTAAGGCAAGTGCCCAGGTTTTCTGGGGTCTCTCTGCTTCCTCTGTTGGCCCTGATCATGGGGAGAGGAGAAGGTGATGGAGTACATGATTGAAGGAGTCAGGAGCTGGTTCTCACCGGTACAGCTCTACTTGTTTTCTTATTTAGTTATTGAGACAGAGTCTCTCTGTTGCCCAACCTGGAGTGCAGTGGAGTGCTCTCGGCTCACTGCAACCTCTGCCTCCTGGTTTCAAGTGATTCTCCCATCTCGGGTCTCCCGAGTAGCTATTACAGGTGCCCACCACAACACCTGGCTAATTTTTGTAAAGATGGGGTTTCACCATGTTGGCCAGGCTGGTCTTGAACTCCTGACCTCAGGTGATCCATCCACCTCAGCCTCCCAAAGTGCTGAGATTACAGGCGTGAGCCACCGCACCCAGCCTTATTTTATTTTTTTGAGACAGGGTCTCACTATGTCACCCAGGCTGGAGTGCAGTGGTGCAATCTCGGCTCACTGCAGCCTCAACCTCCCAGGCTCAGGTAATCCTCCCACCTCAGCCTCCCAAATAGCTGGGATCACAGTCACGCACCACCACGCCCGGCTAGTTTTTTGTATTTTTAGTAGAGATGGGGTTTCACCATGTTGCCCAGGCTGGTTTTAAACTCCTAAGCTCAAGTGATCTGCCTGTCTCGGCCTCCCAAAGTGTTGGGATGACAAGGCTTGAGCTACTGCTCCTGGCCTCTACTAATTTTAAATACAGAAAAATTCTTGTCCTGTTTGGTAAATTGCCATTGCTTTAAGTCTCCTGAGTCCCTCTGCTGCCCCCTGGACTTCCACATCACCTAACCTCTAAAGGGTTTGTCCCTGGCACAGAAGGGGCCTAGAGACTCTGATTGCTGGGTGTGTGCACAGGTGGCATTGCTCGTTGTTTTGGTATGCCACCCTCCCCTCTGCCAGCACTCCCTCTTCACTTTGTGCTTGGCATCCTTGCCGTCCAAGCAGACAGGCTGTCTAGAATCCCAGGCTGGGCCAGACAAGACAGCACCAGGGGAATTTTCTGGTGACAGGTTGTCTGGACCCTGAACCTTCAATATTTCCTCCATTGCAACATCTCAACCTTTTTGTACAACTACTCAAGTATATCAAGTTTCCAGGGCTAAGGGTTGGGAGAAACAAGGGAGGGTGGGAGGATGAGGAAGATTTTTTTTGAGACGGAATCTTGCTCTGTTGCCCAGACTGAAGTGCAGTGATGCAGTCTTGGCTCCCTGCAACCTCCAGCTCCCAGCCTCAAACGATTCGCCCACCTCAGGCGCCTGAGTAGCTGGGATTACACCACCACGCTCGGCTAATTTTTGTATTTTTAGTAGAGACAGAGTTTCGACATGTTGGCTCAGCTGGTCTCAAACTCCTGGCCTCAAGTGATCTGCCCGCCTTGACCTCCCAAATTTCTAGGTTACAGGCGTGAGCCACCACACCTGGCCTGGTCAATTTTTACGTGTTTGTAGAGATGGGGTTTTGCCGTGTTGCCCAGGCTGGTCTTGAACTCCTGAGTTCAAGCGATCCTTGACCTTGGCCTCTCAAAATACTGGAATTACAGGTGAATCACACCAGGCCTGATGAGGAAGATTTTGATTCACCAAAATAATGAGCAAGATCTCATGACAAAAAAAGACACAGAGTCTCACTCTGTCATGTAGGTTGGGGTGCAATGGTGTCATCACAGCTCACTGCAGCCTCCAACTCCTGGGCTCAAGTGATCCTCCCACTTCGGCCTCCTGAGTAGCTGGGACTACAGGTGTGCACCGCCACACCTGGCTAATTAAAAATTTTTTTTTGTAGTGACGGGGTCTCGCTGTGTTGCCCAGGCTCGTCTGGTGCTCCCGGGCTGTAGTGATTCTCCCACTTCAGCCTCCCAAAATGTTGGGATTTATTAGCATGAGCCACCATGTCTGGCCAGGATCTCATTTTTTAAAAAAACAAACTAGAGGATAATCTCTACAAGATCTCTCTCCTCTCCCCACCCCTTTTTTTTGAGGAGTTTTGCTCTTGTTGCCCAGGCTGGAGGGTGATGGCATGATCTCAGCTCACTGTATCCTCCACCTCCCAGGTTCAAACAGTTCTAATGCCTCAGCCTCTTGAGTACTTGGGATTACAGGCACCTGCCACCACACTCAGCTGATTTTTTGTATTTTTAGTTGAGACGGAGTTTCACTATGTTGGCTAGGCTGGTCTTCAATTCCTGACCTCAGGTAATCCACCCACCTCGGCCTTCCAAAGTGCTGGGATTACAGGTGTGAGCCACTGCACCCGGTGGAACTTTGGCTACTAAAAGCTCACAGGAATGCTTTTTCCAGAAAGTTGTTCTCAGCTTAATGGGAGCGTGCTTACCTAGGATGTTACCCAACTCTACTGGCGTCAGCTCACAACCAGTGACAGCCTGAGATAAGCCTGGACCCCTTATGACAAGTTAGAAGGACTCTGGTGCTGTTCACATCCCAGTGGTCTCTGTGGGGTCAGGCTGAGGCGAGGATCCTCTGAGTCCACGTTCCTGCTCAATTCCTTTCCCTTCTCCATCTGGCTTCCCTCACCTCCCTCCTAAGAGCATCCTTTAATAAATCCCACACACGGCCAGGCGCGGTGGCTCACCCCTGTCATCCCAGCACTTTGGGAGGCCGAGGAGGGCGGATCACCTGAGGTCGGGAGTTTGAGACCAGCCTGACCAACATGGAGAAACCCTGTCTCTACTAAAAACGCAAAAATTAGCTGGGTATGTTGGTGCATGCCTGTAATCCCAGCTACTCCGGAGGCTGAGGCAGGAGAATCACTTAAACCTGGGAGGCAGAGGTTACAGAGGGCTGAGATCGCATCATTGCACTCCAGCCTGGGCAACAAGAGTGAAACTCTGTCTCAAAAGAAAAAAAAAAAACAAAAAAACCCACTCCTGAGTCCTTGAATCAGGCTCTGCTTTAAGCAGACCCTATGTGACCTAAGACATGACAATCCCTAGGAGGTTGGGAAGGTTGGGTTGGGAGGTTGTAAAGGAAAGAGTCCTTGAAAGACAAGACAGAAACTGACCAGTTTCAGAAATTGATTCAGGGCCAGGCACGGTGGCTCACGGTGCCTGGCTTGCAGGTGTAAGCCTCCGTGCCCAGCCTGATACGGGTTTTGACAAATGTCTACTACCAGATATTGACCATTACAGTATTATACAGAAGAGTTTCACCACCCTAAAAAATCCCCTCCCTCTGCCCACTTTTTCCTCCATCCAGCTTCTGGGAGCCAGAGGAACCCAATAACATCCAAGAAGAGGACTGCGCTAGCATGAACAAAGGTGGCACCTGGAATGATCTCTCTTGCCACAAATCTACATATTGGATTTGCGAGCGGAAGTGTTCCTGTTGAAGCTCAGGGCTGAGGCTGGGGGTCCATATTCGAGCGTCTGTCACTCTTCAAGATGAGAATCTCCTGACCTTTCACGGACGGGCTTCCCTCTTCATGAATGGACACAGATGTGCCCCAGGCAGGATTGGCACCCTGGATGCAGCAAGTTTCCAGGGATGCAGTCAGGCTGTTTCTAGAGTGAAGACTTGGGTTTGCCCCAGTAGACGGTGAGCTGGGAGGACACTCAGGGCTTGGGGGTGGGAAGTCTCCCAGTTCTAGGGTTGAAAGGATCGTCACCAAGTTCCTGATTATGACTCTTGGGAAGTGATACTAGCTCTGAGGACCCTGGGGCTGCTATTGAACCTGGGATGAAACATCGTGGCACCTCTGCTGGGACTGGGCTCCCTTTTCTGCAGCCTCAAATTTCTGGACTCAGGTGATCCTCCCATCTCAGCCTCCTGAGTTAGGTGGGACTATACATGTGCACTGCCATGCCTGGCTAATTTTTTGTAGTGTTTAAAGAGAGGGAGTCTCACTATGTTGCCCAGGCCAGCCTCAAACTCCTGGCCCCAACTGATGTTCCTCCTTGGGCCTCCAGATTGTTAGGATTACAGGTGTGAGACCCTGTGCCTGGCTCAAAATTATTATTATTATTTTTATAGAGGCGAGGTCTCACTATGTTGCCCAGGCTGGTCTCGAACTCCTGGGATCAAACAATCCTTCTGCCTCGGGCTTCCAAAGTGCTGGGATTACAGGTATGTGTCACTGCACCTGGCCAATATTTTTATTTTTATTTTACCTTCCCTGTCTTTTCCTTTTTTTTTTTTTTTTTTTTTAACAAAAGCTTTGAAAGTGGTGACAGACAGCACAATTTGCCTTTGAGCTAGACCTTTGGATCTGCCTTGCACATTAAGTGGGCTGGTCTCACATCGTCTCCACCATCATTGCAAATTACAAACCTAACAATTACAGAACGTCAGCGGAGAAGACAGGAGAGCTTCCATACCCACCCCATGTCCTCCTCTCCAGACACTGCTTCCTTCCTCGTCTTAAACAGCACAAATAACCCAGAAGCCATCAAAATTATTTTCGACAAGCAACTTTCTCAATGTCTTGGGCGAGATTTGCACAAACTAAGTGGCAGAATCAGACCTTTGCCAGAAGACTTGGCCCATAAAACTTCTATCCTTTTTTTTTTTTTGAGATAGGGTCTCATTCTGCCGCCCAGGCTGGGGTGCAGTGGTATGATCATAGCTCACTGCAGTCTCCACCTCCTGGGCTCTAGCAGTCCTCCCACCTCAGCCTCCCAAGTAGCTGAGACCACAGGCATGCACCCTCATACCTGGCTGGCCCGTGGAACTTCTAGAAAGGCATACCAGCTGAAAAACAAGACTTACATAGTGTGGCCAGGCCAGGCCTTAACCTGATCAGATCCACACAGGACGACGATGGATGTATCTGCCAACACGTGCCCTTGAGCTGTCTGTGGGTTGTAACATCTTTGATGGTATTATTCACTTTACTGGCCAGGCATGGTGGCTCACGCCTGTAATCGTAGCACTTTGGGAGGCTGAGGTAGGCAGATCACCTGAAGTCAGGAGTTCGAGACCAGCCTCGCCAACATGGTGAAACCCTGTCTCTATTAAAAACACACAAAAAAGTAGCTGGGCATGGTGGCTTGTGCCTGTAATCCCAAATATTTGGGAAGCTGGTGCAGGAGAATTGCTTGAACCCGGGAGGGGAGGTAGAGGTTGCAGTGAGCCGAGATCGTGCCACTGTATGCCAGCCTGGATGACACAGCGAGACTCCATCTTAAAAAAAAAAAAATTCCCTTTACTTATGTGTGAACTTCCTTGGGCTATTAGCTCTTGCAATGTTAGTGCTTCTCAAAATGCCACTTCCTTGGATGTTCCTTGTCTACTGTGTGTTAGTTTGCTGGGGCTACCATAACAAAAGACCATAGACTGGGTGGCTTCAGCAACAGAATGCATTTTCTCACAGTTCTGGAGGCTGGATGTCCAAGATCAAGGTGTTGGCAGGATTAGTTTCTTCTGAGGCCTCCCGTCTTGGCTTGTAGAGGATTCTCTTCTCCCTGTGTCTTCACCTTGTTTTCCCTCTGTGTGTGTCTGGGTTCTAATCTCCTCCTCCTTTTTTTTTTTTTTTTGAGACAGGATCTTGCTGTGTTGCCCCAGCTAGAGTACAGTGGCACGATCTCGGCTCACTGCAACTTCCACCTCCCAGGCTGAAGCCATCCTCCCTCCTCAGCCTCCCATGTAGCTGGGATTACAGGCGTGCACCACCACATCTGGCTAATTTTTGTATTTTTTGTAGCAACGGGATTTTATCATGTTGCCCAGGCTGGTTTTGAACTGCTGGGCTCAAGCGATCTACCCACCTTGGCCTCCCAAAGTGCTGGGATTACAGGTGCGAGCCACCGTGTTGGGCCTACAATGACCTCTTTAAATATCCTGTCTCCAAATATAGTCATATTATGAGGTCCTGGGAATTAGAATTTCAACATATGCATTTGGGAAGGGTGGCACAATTCAGCCCATAGCATTCACAAACTGCCAGAGTGACCCCCGGCCACCTGACAACCAAAAAACATCAATTAGAGGGCTGATATTACTCCCAGCTAGGAATACTCAACATAGTATTCCCTCTGGACAATCCCCAAATCGCATCCAAGAATGGGTAGACATTCTCGAAACCAATCAATTTATTTTATTTTATTTTATTTTTTTGAGATAGAGTCTTGCTCTGTCTCCCAGGCCGGAGTGCAACTGTGCGACCTTGGCTCACTGCAACCTCTGCTTTCCAGGTTCAAGTGATTCTCCTGCCTCAGCCTCCTGAATAGCTGGGATTACAGGTGCGTGCCACCATGCCTGGCTAATTTTTGTATTTTTAGTAGAGATGGGGCTTTGCCTTATCGGCCAGGCTGGTCTCGAACTCCTGACCTCAAGTGATCCATCTGCCTCAGCGTCCCAAAGTGCTGGGATTACAGGCGTGAGCCACCACGCCTGGCCTTATTTTATTTTTTAAGACAAGGTCTCACTCTATCGCCCAGGCTGGAGTGCAGTGTTGTAATCATAGCTCACTGCAGCCTCAAACACCTGGGCTCAAGCGATTCTCCCTCCTCAGACTCCTGTATATATAACTAGAACTGCAAGTGTGCCCCACCACACCCAACTAATTAAAACAATTTTTCTTTGTAGAGATAGGGGTCTTGCTATGTTGCCCAGACTTGGCTTAAACTCCTGGCCTCAAACAGTCCTCCTGCCTCAGCTTCCAAAGTGCAAGGATTGTGATCAATTTATTCATCAACAATCACCCTTCATTAATAGCAGAATCTTTCCTGTTTTGTCTGAGAACAGGTGATTATAGCAAGGAGACTGCAAGGGTGGGGAGGTTGGGGCTGATTTCACTTCCTGTTTCTTTGATTTGTTTTAAATCTACTTGTTCTTTTATTTCATTATTTTTTTATTTTTTGAGATGAAGTCTCACTCTGTCACCCAGGCTGGAGTGCAGTGGTGCGATCTCGGCTCACTGTAACTTCTGCCTCCTGGGTTCAAGTGATTCTCATGCCTCAGCCTCCTGAGTAGCTGGGATTACAGGTGTGTGCCATGATGCCCAGCTAATTGTTGTGTTATTAGTAGAGACAGGGTTTCACCCTGTTGGCCAGGCTGTGCCTCCTGGCCTCAGGTGATCCACCCACCTCGGCCTCCCAAAGTGCTGGGATTACAGATGTGTCACCACAACCTGGCCTTGTTATTTATTTTTAGGAGATGGGTTCTCAGTATGTTTCCCAGGCTGGAGTGCAGTGGCAATTCACAGGCATGAACGATCCCACTACTGAGTTTTGATGGACTCTGTCCTCTGTTCTCACCTCCGCCCACCCCTGCACCTGCCCCAACTCATCACTACCAAAGCCAGCTCCGGTGCTGTCCGCAGCCTGCTGAGTGGGTGGGTGTGATGTTGTAAACAGTCCATCTAGGGGACTGTTGTGGCAAGCAACTTTATCTGGGGTCAGGAGAAGTTCTCACATTTCAGAAGAGGGAACTTCAGTGTTCTCTGATACGTGTTTTGAGAAATGGGGAAGCTGGGGGCTGTGGTCACATCTCTGGGTCATGCTGCGGGGGCCCCTGGAGGAACTGGTTTCAACCTAGCTCCTTTCCACTCGCTCATGATTGTCTAATTGTGGACAGAGAGGTAAACACTAAAGAGGTCACTTTTTACCACTTTAGGTCCAGGGGAGCAACAGTTGGATAAAAATAATAACCATGTAAACTGTGCTGCAGTGAACATTCGCGTGCATGTGTCTTTATGGTAGAATGATTTATAATCCTTTGGATATATACCCAGTAATGATATAGGTGATGGGGAGGAAGGCAGCAAATCACACTGCCATGTGTGTACCTATGCAACAATCTTGAAAGTTCTTCACATGTACCCCAAAATCTAAAATGCAATTAAAAAAATAATAACCATGGTTTATCAAACATGTGCTGCGTGGTAGATAAATGCAGTGGCTCTCATTGAATCTTCACCATGACTTTGTGAGGTCGAAATAATTATCAACTCCCACCAATCTTTTTTTTTTTTTTAGACAGAGTCTCACTCTGTTGCCCAGGCTGGAGTGCAGTGGTGTGATGTCAGCTCACTGGAACCTCTGCCTCCTGGGTTCAAGTGATTCTCCTGCATCAGCCTTCCAAGTAGCTGGGATTACAGGAGCACCATAATGCCCAGCTAATTATTGTATTTTTAGTATAGATGGGGTTTCGCCATGTTGGCCAGGCTGGTCTTGAGTTCCTGAGCTCAGGCAATCCACCTGCCTTAGCCTCCCACAGAGCTGGGATTACAGGTGTGAGCCACTGTGCCTGGCCCCATTTCCTTTCTTTTCTTTTCTTTCTTTCTTTTTTTTTTGTTTTAAAGACAGGGTCTCACTCTGTCACCCAGGCTGGAGTGCAGTGGTGCAATGATAACTCACTTAAAATCTCTCATTGGGTACAATGGCTCACGTCTGTAACCTCAGCACTTTGGGAGCCTGTGATGGGTGGATCACTTGAGGTCAAGAGTTCAAGACCAGCCTGGCCAACGTGGTAAAACCCTGTCTCCACTAAAAATACAAAAATTAGCTGGATGTGGTGGCATGCACCTGTAGTCCCAGCTATTGGGAGGCTGAGGCAGGAGAATAATTCGCACCTAGGAGCCAGAGGTTGCTGTGAGCCTAGATCACACCACTGCACTCCAGCATGGGTGACAGAGAGAGACTGTCTCAAAAAAAAAAAAAAAAAAAAAGAAAGAAAGAAGTTAGCCTGTATCAGCAAGGAAGTAAAGGTGGTAGGAAGCCAATGGTTTGAGGGAATGAATGAGTTCAAAGAAGAAGTTTATGGCCAAGTGTGGTGGCTCATGCCTGTAATCCTAGCACTTTGTAATCCCACCTGGAATTCTCTCAGGTGAGATAATTTAAGCTCAGGAGTTTGAGGCTGTAGTGAGCTACAATTATGCCACTACACTCCAGCCTGGGTGACAGAGTGAAACCCTGTCTTAAAAAGAGAGTAAGTTTAGAATGAGTCAGACTAAGAACTTGAGGAAAAGGACCTCTTCATTTACAAAAAGTCAAGGAAATATTTGCAATGGTCATGATTTGGGTTTCCAGGGACAAGCATTGACTGAACACACCATAGTGAAAAGAGATGCAATTTACCACACATTTATTGAGAGCCTGTTATGCAGAACAAACACTTCAGGAAGTAAAGGTTGATTATTTCCTCTCCAAGGATGATATGTTTCATGAGTTCCCTTGTCCTTAGCTTCATTCTTCATAATGCAAAAGAGATCCACAGAGTTGAATGTTCTAGTTTTAATATTTTCTCTTCACTTGTCCTGGAAAAACATCCCCCCATAAAAGAGGTTTAGATTAAAGGCAGATGTAATAATATAATAAAGCAAACAAACAAAATCAACAACATGGAGAAAGAGCAGGAGTGCTTTAAACCCAGCTTGAACCAGCAGGCAAGGATGGCATGATCTCCTAGCATTTAAAAATCCTAGGGCAAATGTGGTCTTCTTTGGCTTAGAGTGGGAAGACTTATCAAAAAATTCAGCAAGAAGAATTCTTCTTTTTGATAAGTTTTCAGACATAATATCCCACTCTGGAATTTTAGCCCCCTGGATGTTTTTTTGTCTGCGGAGAAAGATGAGAATCTTGTTGGCTTTGTTCCTCTTTGAATGCCCATCATCTGTCATAGTGCCTGACACACTGTAGAACTCAAGAATTATTCTCTTTGTACCCCACAACTTACAGCTTGGTTTAACAGCCCCAAGCTCCATAGAGGAACCAACATCTCCTGTAGAAGCCTATGAGGTTAGTCGTTCCTAGCCTAGTTATAGGAGTTATTGTGTGCAAGAAGTTCAAAGTTATGTCTTCCTTCCTGGTATTTATGGTTCATTCACAGAATTTCCCATCCGGATGCAACTTACAAGTCAAGCATGACTTTTCCCATAGGCAGCATTGCCTGGCGACATAACTGATCTTCCAACTTTATCAAGTTTCTTGGGAACAGAGCTAGAAAGTTAACCCAAGGTCAAATTTGTCCATAGAGAAAGAGTTTTTCTATTAGCTTTTTACTCAAACTTTGTGCCTAAATAATAAAAGCATAAGATATTTTTCTGTAGATATGGGGTCTTACTTTGTTTCCCAGGCTGGTCTCACACTCCTGACTGTGGGCTGGGGGTGGTGGTTCACACCTGTAATCCCAGCACTTTGGAGGCTGAGGTGAGTGGATCGCCTGAAGTTGGGAGTTTGAGACCAGCCTGACCAACATGGAGAAACATCGTCTCTATTAAAAACACAAAAATTGGCCGGGCGCAGTGGCTCACGCCTGTAATCCCAGCACTTTGGGAAGCCGAGGCGGGCGGATCACGAGGTCAAGAGATCGAGACCATCCTGGTCAACATGGTGAAACCCCGTCTCTACTAAAAATACAAAAAACTTAGCTGGGCGTGGTGGCGCGCGCCTGTAGTCCCAGCTACTCGGGAGGCTGAGGCAGGAGAATTGCTTGAACCCGGG
>PVKV010040612.1:0-12102 GCA_004027835.1 Alouatta palliata
ACACTGAGAACTGGAGTGCAAACTGGAGCAGGATGAGTGCTGCACACTGAGAACTGGAGTGCAAACTGGAGCAGGATGTCAGAAGATTCTGATAAGAGTAGGCAGCTTCCAGTCAGACATCAGAAAAAGAATGATATTTTAGTGGCATACCAAGAGACCATAATTTTTCTCCCACAAGAAAAAAAAAAAAAAAGGCAATCAGAAACTCCAGGAAAAACAAAATCTTCCTGGGAAAATCATGATCCTAATATTAAGCTGAAATGTGGAATTGCTCTGAACCACTGATAGAGTGGAAGGAAAAGAATTCATTGGGTTGTGAGGCTATTGGTACCCTTCTTCTCATAGGTCTGAATAGAGGAATTGGAATCCTAACCCCATTTGTATTATCATCATAATGTAATGCTTTTCATGTGTGTTTTTTCTTCCCCCTGAGGTCTCACTTTGCTGCCTGTGCTGGTCTTGAATGCCTGGGTTCAAGCTATCCTCCTGCCTTGGCCTCCCAAAGTGCTGGGGTTACAGGTGTGAGCCACTGTGCCCGCCCTCCACTGGTTTTTAACTTCTGAGTCCAACTTGGAGACAGAAACTAGAACCCTTCAGTATAAATATACCAAAGGGTGAAGTGATATTGTGTAAAATTTATTAAACAAGAGAGAGAAGCCTGAGAATGTTATTTAAAGGTAATCCATTAGCACACTGACAGGAACTATTTAAAACTGGAGGTGAGGGTCAAAGTAAGAAAGCATCTTTTCCAGTAATATGTCAAGGATGTTCCACATTTTAAAATTAAGAAATATGGGAGTAATCATCAAGCTCGGGAGGCTCCCATCAGAAGAATGAAGCAGACAGAGTTTAAAAACTGGTTTTTCTGCCAAGTGGGGCTGTGTGGCTGAGGCTGGGTCAGAGTGGGCAGACAACAACTTATTTCTATTCTTAGCCCTATCTCTGTAGTTTAATTAATTAACTACTTTTATTACATGGATATAGTACTTGGATGAAAACTTATGGAGGAGGAAAATGCAAAACTTAGAGTTCACTGAGAATGGGTGAGGAGAGGGGTCCCTGGGGCAGCCATACTGTGGGGTGCTATGGGGAACAGAGAACATGGATAAGAGCCACGGGGCCAGCCCAGGGAAACAGCAGGGGATCAGGAAGAAGACAGAACTCCTTGCGATGGACTGAAGGAGGGAGGGAGGGAGGAAAGCAAGGGAGGAGGAGGAGGGGGACACTCAGGTCCCCCATTGAGGCACTGGGAGGGCTGTCTATCACGATAGAGACTATACAGAGAAGAGCGCACGTCCTGGAGAAACGATTAACCCAGATGGAGACCTGGCCCCGGCCACCATCTGTACCACTCTGGGAGAGCGTTGACAGAAGAGCTATGGTCTTGATGCCTTCCTTTGCCCATGCCCAGAGAAGTGCCTCTTTCCTTATCTCAAAAAAATACAAAGGTACTATATACTTACAAAAAAATAAAAATATGGTCAGCTCAGTGGCTCATGCCTGTAATCCCAGCCCTCTGGGAGGCTGAGGCTGGTGGATCACCTGAGGTCAGGAGATCGAAACCAGCCAGGCCAACATGGTGAAACCCTGTCTCTACTAAAAATACAAAATAACTAGCCAGGCGTGGTGGCGCGTGCCTGTAATTCTAGCTACTCGGGAGATCGAGGCAGGAGAATCACTTGAACCTGAGAGGCAGAGGTTGCAGTGAGGTGAGATCATGCCATTGCACTCCAGCCTGGGCAACAGAACGAGACTGTCTCAAATAAATAAATATATACATAGTAAAAAGTAAAAATACAGAAAATGTATGAAATAAAAAGTGAAATCCTCTCTTGCTCTGCCCCAAATCGTGCCTCAAAGGAGCCGCCACGGGGGCTTCTGTATTAACTGTGAGGCCCAGCCTTCAGTTGAGAGTGACAAACACATGGGGTGTGCTTCCTTCTGTGTCCAGACAGTAGATATACTCAGGGATAAAGCCTCCTTTTCAAGTCTAAGGAATAATAACAACTATATAAAAATACAAAATAACGGCGGAGGATGAACAGGGGAAATCAGTGTTTCTTGCCATTCAGTTCTTACAACCTACACACTGAGGCAGTCTTCTAGAGCGCAGAGTTAGGGTTTCAAAGGAAAGCCAGCTACCCACACACGCTGCTCACAACTCAGCACCCCTCTGGATTTATATAGCACATGCCTCTTAGGAGCTGCAAGCACTGAACATATTTTCTCATTCATCCTTAACACGAACACAACTGGAGATATAGAATGAGTTGGAAGCAGCTCTACTCTGCAAGCAGGAACCGAAGACTCCGAGAGGGGAGGTGAGCGCCCAAGGCTGTATAGTGACTTAGCCGGAAAGCCAGAGAGAAACCTCAGGACCGACGATTTCGCAGGGTCTTTAGAACTCTTCAGATTCTATTTGCAGGGTCCATTTCTAGAAAGATCCCCAGGAACCCAGCAACAGAGATTCTCTCTAGGGAGAAGAACTTGGGACTAGAAGGCAAAGATGGGAGAGAGACCGACTCTTCACACTCTATCAATTTCCTGCATATCTTGAGTTTTTTTTAACCAGGTATATGTCTTTCTTTTCTCTTCTCTTTTGGGAGACAGTCTTACTCTGTCGCTAGGCTCAAGTGCAGTGGCGTGATCCTGGCTCACTGCAACCTCTGCCTCTCAGGTTCAAGCAATTCTTCTGCCTCAGTCTCCTGAGTAGCTGGGACTGCAGGCGTGCACCAACACGCCCGGCTAATTTTTGTATTTTTAGTAGAGACAGGGTTTCATCACGTCGGCCAGGCTGGTCTCGAACTCCTGACCTCGGCATCCACCTGCCTTGGCCTCCCAGAGTCCTGGGGTTACAGGCATGAACCACTGAGCTCTGCCCAGGTATATGTATTTCTTACTACTGATTTAAAAAAGATAAAAATTGGGCTGTGAGACTCGAAAGCTGTGAAGTAGCTTTGGACAGTGGATATTCAATGGTGAACAGGCATAATTTGCCATCCTTCTAATTCACTCCCTAAAATAAAACTGATTTTCTCTTAGGGAGAACAAAAAACAGATACTTAGGACCTTCTTAGACCCTTTCCTTGAGTGGTATCTATGGATGTGTTCCTTTTGAGCAGACCTTGCTGCCAATAAGAATGTGCCTCTGGGAGCTCCTCCCTGCAAAACCCAAGAGAAGGTGAGCTAAGCCCTCTGTGCTCCTTCTCACCCCCATGTCCATGCCCCTAACCAATCTAACTTCACCCTACCCCTCGGATTCATCCAGCTCTCTACCCCACCACCTCCACCAGCCCCAGTCAACGCTGCTGCTTGGCCTGGATGGTGGCAATGGGCTCCTCGCTGGTCTCCACCTGTCCTGCCACCTGGTTTCCTCCAGAAAAGTGATTCAGATGATGCCACTTCTGCCTAATGCCCTCCAATGCCTCCACTGCAAGTGCGAGAAGACCCAAACTGCTTTCATGAGGCACGAGGTCTTTCTCTGACTTTACTGCCTCTGTTCTCTCGTCGGCCACGGCCATTCCTGCAATGTCGAATCCCCTCATCACCCCAGTGCTTCTGCACTTGCTGAACCTTCTCTTGGGGGCTGATTTCTCCTCAGTCTTTTGGGTTTCAACTCAAAAGTCAGTCCCTCAGGAAGACACTCCCTCCCTGGCACCCCTACATAAAGTTGGCATGACCCAACCTCCCAGGACTCTATAACAGCACTCATCTGCTTCATAGCATCAACTACAAAGTGAGATGCTCTGCTTTATTTGCTAACTTTATTGTTTAGTTTTACTAATTAAACTGTAATCTACAGGAGGTCAAAGAATGTGCTTGTCTTCTATATCCTCAGCTCCCAAAATAGTCAGGTCTTGATAAATATTGGTTAAACACGTGCAGAGATGAATGCAGTCGGTGGGTGGATGGATGGATTGATGTATAAATGGATGGGTGGATGAATGAGTGAGTAGGCAGATGGATGGATGGGGAGTAGAGAGATGAATGGGTGGGTGGGTGGATGGACTGATGTGTGAATGAATGGGTAGATGGATGGGTGGGTAGGCAGATGGGTGGATGGGGGAGTGAACAGATGAATGGGTGGATGGATGGACTGAGGTATGAATGGATGGGTAGATGGATGGGTGGGTAGGCAGATGGATGGATGGGGGAATGGATAGATGAATGGATGAAGAGATACATATGGATGGATGGATGCATAGATGGATGGATGGATAGATGGATGTGTGGATAGATAGATAGGTGGACAGGTGGCTGGGTTGATAGATGAACAGGTGGATGGATGAGTGACAGAGAGATAAATGGCTGAGTGAGTGGGTGGCTAGAAGGATGGATGTATAAATGGAGTCTGTTCAGCCTTAAGTGAGAACCTGAGTTCTCCCCCATCCTATCAAGCAGACTTCTCCTGGGTGTCCCACCATGAGGCTGTGTATTTGGTTAAAGAGGAATGGGAACTTAAGATTCCCATTTCCTGAGTGGAGACATGTTTTTAAAAATGACATTGAAATATCTGTAAAGTCCTGAGTAGAAATGGCCGTTAGGAACTCTGCTGTTTGACCTTGATTAATGTGGCCATTTCTAGATCCTCCTTTCACTGTTTTCCAGGTGAATGGAGGGGAATCCCAGAGAGGGAATCAGCTGGAACAGCTGAATATGTTCTCTAATGAGCTGATGTGTTTGAACATTTGGTTCTCCAGCTCTGAGACTTTAAGCAGTTTTTGACATAAGAGGAGGTGGGAAGGGGAGAAACCTCCTGACTGATTCAGAAAATGTCTCCATTGAGTCTCACTTCCCATGGCATTTTCTCTCATTACACTTGCATCTGTGGTGGGACAGCCTCAGCCTCGCACCATCTGCCCAGACTGTGACCCCACAGCCTACAGTGGATAATTGGCCCAAGGGGCTGGCACCACATCCAGGTTTCTGCTGCTCATTAGGCTACTTGTAACATGAATGCCAGCGAGGGCTTGGGAGCTGCAGGCTGTTCCACGCCCACGCTTTGGCGACCGTGGCCTGCAGATGCGCCTCCTGCTGTATGGGAGAAACTGGCGGTCAGCCCCTCACTCCACGTCCACCCCAGAGCTAAGCCAGTCCAGGGTCCGAGGGCTGTGCAAGACCTACTCATCTCTGTCCACAAGCTCCCATGCTGCCCGTCCTCCTTCCACAGTGTCCTCTCTCTGCCCGCACTGCCCATCCTCCATCCACACTGCCCACCCTCCATCAGCACTGCCCGTCCCGCTGTCCATGCTGCCACGCTCACAGGTTCACAGTCTGGTTGAGGCCGATTCTGCTGATCCTGAGCAGGGTGGGCTCCCTCAGGCTACCCCTGCACCTGTTATGAACCAGCTCAGATGGTCAGGGGTTAACCAAGGTAACACCACCATCCTGAATACATCAGGATTTCACTCATCTGAGGTTCCTAGAATCATTGAACTCATGGAGTGACAGGTGGGGGCCAGAGTCCGAGGGAGGTGGAGTGGGGAGTTTGTGTTAATGCCGACAGAGTTGTAACTTTGCAAGATGGAGGAGCTCTGGAGCAGGATGGCCGTATTGGCTGCTCAGCACCCTGAATGTCTTAATACCACTAAAGCAGTGATTCCCTTAAACGTGGTCAGAATAGGAAAGTTTATATTAGGTGTATTTTATCACAATAAGAAAAAATTGGGGGTGGGAAGGAATGAAGTACTGGTCTGTATCACTGTGTGGATGGACTCTGAAAACATGATGCAGCGTGGAAGAAGCCAGACATGAAAGACCACGTAGTGACGGATTCCATCTACACACAGCACCTCTCCCAATGATGCTTCGGGAGGTGCTGACTCTGTTACCCCAAAAACACTGGCCCTCCTCCTCATCAGTTTCCCTCAACCCAGGCTGGCTTTGAGCAGTACCATCCTCACTGTGTGAGATAAAACACAGATGGTATGTGGGGGAATGCGTGGAGGCGGAGGTCAGCTTCAGCAGCCATGGAGGTCGGGGAAAGCTCCAGAGGGAACATGAGTAAGGCCTCTCCTTCGCCTGCCGGACGGGCTTAGGGATTTTAGGAGACAGGAGATTCTACTGCCCGCAGATCAGGCCTCATGCTCGGGCTCAGATGCTCGGGCTCAGACACCTGTTAACTTGGCCTTCCTTTCCCGCCATCAGTGTCCCTCTAGCAGGTGGAACGTAACACTGGGTTACCAGGTCACTGGGGGGGCTCAGCTATGAACAGGGGTGTGCTCCGTGCAGGGTGGCTGGCACACGGGAGGGGTGGATAAGCAGTGCTATTACGCCTCTTGTTTCTTTCACTGAAACAGGGTAGCACGAGGCCCACAGCTTGTCTGATTCCTCACCATGGGAGCGCTGGGGCTCACGCCTCACTCTCGTCAAGGCTGGAGCTTTTCACCATTTGCTTAGAAGCTACCCGTTCACCCCAGTGTGATCTGCAGGTTTCTCCTCTCCGAGGTGAGGTCCCAGCTCCTGGCAGAGCAAGTGTTCAATATACATGTAAAACAAAAGCCCTTGTCTGGACAGCAAACAGGGATGCAGAGTTGGCAGGGATCTTGGAGGTCATCCAGTCCGATGTTCTGTGACATTCTGGCAAGAGAATCCCCGCTCCCCCGCTCTGCTTGGCTCTGTCTAGTGGTGGGGAGCTCACCACCTCCTGAGGCAGTCCGAACAGCCACAATCGTCCTGCATGCCTTCTCTTGGCTGAACTGCAGCCCATGTCCCTGGTGCATTCTGCTCCTGCTGTTAGCCACATGCTACACCTTTGCTACATGGCCCCAGCCAGCCCGGTCCACAGACATCTCTGTTCCCAGGCAGGTCTTTCCTCTGCTCCTCTGTGGGGAGCCTCAGGCACTATGGACCATTGTGCAGACCCTATCTCAGTGTGAGAGGCCCACTGACTATGACCATCTGCCCAGGGTCCACTTCCACAGGCAGCCTTCTGCTGCTGCTGCAGAAATGATTCATCTGGCCAAATAAAGACCCATCCGGAGAAGCCCCTGAGCTGCCTTTTGGGGCTGTGTTCATGGCCAGGTCATGAATCACACCTGGGCTTCAAGGTCAAAAACTGGATGACTGTAACAAGACCTGGAAAGTCTGCGACATTCCCTGGAGGGGTCCCGGCGCCTCTCCTGGCCATGACATTCCTGGTACAGCAAACCTCATTTACGGGAGAAGTGGCCAGGACAGGTCAGCATTATAACTGAGTCCTGTGAGCAATTCTGCTCCTAAGTGCACACACACACTCACATGCAAATATCAACAGTAATCAATACCCTTCACAACAGCAAAAAGGTGGAAACAACCTGTGCTCACTGACAGATGAAAGGATGAGCAAAATGTGGTCCATCCATGTAAAGAAACATTATGCAATCCTAAAAAATGGAGGGAAATCCAGACACGTTACAACATGAGTGACACTGGAAGACATTGTGCTCAGTGAAAGAAGCTGCTCACGGAAAGATGAATATGTCAGGATTCCATTCATCTGAGATTCCTAGACTCATCAAATTCATAGAGACAGAAAGGAGACAGGCAGGGGCCGGAGTCTGAGGGAGGTGGAGTGGGGAGTTTGCATTAATGCAGACGGAGTTCTGACTCTGCAAGATGAAAGGGCTCTGGAGCTGGACAGTGGTGCTGGTTGCACGACACTGTGAACGTTCTTAATGCCACTGAACTCGTGATTCACTTACAAATGGTCAGAACAGGAAACTTTATATTATGTGTGTTTCACCACAGTAAGAAAAAACTGGGGGCGGGGAAGTAATGGAGTGCTGGTGTGTGCCACCGTGTGGATGGACTTTGAAAATACGATGCAGCGTGGAAGAAGCCAGATACGAAAGGCCACGTAGTGGCGGATTCCATCTACACGCAGCACCGAGGTAGGCAGAGCCTGGAGACAGAAGCAGCTGGGTGGGTGCCAGGGGCTGGGGAGGGGCAATAGGAGTGACTGCTAATCAGTGACAAAATGTTTTGGAAGCAGATAGCGGGGATAGTTGCACAATATTGTAAACATACTGACTGCCACCGTACTGAATATTTTAAAGTGGTTAGGTTATGTACATTTTACCTTAATCAAAACAGACAAAAAAAACAAAGTGATCAGCCAACCCAGGTTGGATCCCTCTGTAGCAGGTGAGAGTCTAGGGAAGGCGCCTGGGCTGCTGATCACAGATGCCCTGGAGGTTGGGGAAGAACCCAGGGAAGGGCGTCAGGACCCTTCTCCAGCCCGGACCACCTATGGAGGAGACCGGTGTGGTCAGCTTCCGAGAAGGGGCTCCTCAACCAGCAGGGCCAGGCTCAGGACCCTAACGTCCCTGGGGTCTGCACCTGTACCTCCTTTTATTTTCTGCCTCACACGCTGGCCCTTGTTGAGCTTCAACATCCACGAAGGACGCTCTATCCAGGGCTCCCCACACAGAGGGGCCTTTCCCCACACGCGGGGCCAGCAGGACACCCCCAGCCTCAACCTCCCCTGCAGGCAGAGGGGCACAGAGACCCACGGATGTCCCCACAGCCAGTGCCACACAGGAGTGGTTTCTGCAGAAAAATCCGACCGTGTGCCTGTGCCAGTCACAGTGTCAAAGGTGCAGGGCTTTTTGCGCACATCAGACAACCCCAAACCTGCTGTGCTTAGGAGATCGGCTACCTGGTGGCACGTCCGTCTCCTTCCTTCACAGCCACTCCACCTAAGCGGAAGCGGCAGGCGTGGACGGGGACCGCAGAGGAGGTGGAAACCCAGATCTGAGGCATCCGAAATACTCCTCTGGGGGATGCCGCTACCCCGACACTGCCGTCATCCTTGACATTTGTATGCTCTTGTGAAAACAATGCCAGCCTGCCCTCTCCCTGGGGCCACCACACAGGTGTGCTCTGGCAGGACACAAACCACAGGCAACACCAAGTCCACCTCTCGGGCAGGGGCTCCGGGAGATGGGGGCTTCCACAGTCCTAGCCAGGTAACATGCAGGAGGAGGCAGATCCGAGGGGCCCAAAAGCTGCATGCAGGGTGGCCCAGCGCGTGTGCAGCACAGATGAGCAGCTCTGACGGGAGTGACCTGGAAGAGAACGCAGCGCGTCTTACCTGGTAGTGTCGAAGCTGTCATAGGAGCCCACGGTGTAGTGCCTGAAGAGCTTCTTGCTGCGGTCAGCACGGGTTTCTGTACAGAGAGGGAAGAGAAACACCATTTAGAAAAGTCACGGTCCCGAACGCTGAACCCAGACCACAGGAGGCCAGCCTCATTTGAGACATACTCCCTCAAATGCGCCGTCCTGGAGGAAAACGAGGCCTGGTGCTGGGGCCCAACTTTGTAAAATTTGGGGAATGCATGTGTACCCCAATGTTGACTACTGAAGAGTGGGGAGCCCTACTCCCCAAGGGAGGCAGAGTCCTGTGGGCCTCAGCTCACAGGGGAGGCAGGAGAAAGCAGCCTGCAAAGAGGGGAGGGCCTGCTCAGCCAACAGCAGCACGGCCCCCTCGGCTCACAGAAGCCACTAGAACAGCGTTCTGCGCGGTGCTGATGAGCCTTCCGGCAACACTGAAAACCTGCAGACAACTGCTTTCCGGGAAAGAAAGAACGTTAAGAACATTTATTGTTATTTTCCTGATTATAGTTCCTTTCGCCTAAGGAAAAAAAAAAAAAGGCAGTAAACCCACATGATTAACTTTTCTAATTAAGTCCTCTGTCCGCTCCCCTTACTCAGCAGATTGAGACGTAAATTTCACGGGAAATGATATGAGCGATGTAATTAGATTTAATAGATAGCTCGGCGCTGGAGGGAGGGAAAAACTCACAACAAAAAGACATGAAACACAGCAGCTCACGAGTTCCTGTTTACTTTCCTCCCAAACAGGATTTCCTGCACGATCTCCTACCTAAGCCCCGCAAAACATTCAAAGAAATTATGCAACTGACTTCAGGAAGATGGCTCAACTCTAATTTAAACTGTAAACAACCTGTTTACAGCTCTGTTGCTCGCCTCCTCCATCCCAAACTGAGTTGAATGTGTGTTTTGTTTTTTTTTTAATTTGCTCAAACCTCAAAATGCACATGTGCAGTTCAAAAGTAAACCAAGGAAGCTTTCACGTGCCCAGAGGCAGCCAGCTGTTCACCAAAATCACAGGCTCCAAGAACCCTTTCCCTTTCCCAGCAGGCTGGTGGTACCCTAGGGGGCGGGGAAGGAGGCAGGTGTTGAGCCCAGGACTACATTTCCCAGCCTCCCTTGCACCCAGATGTGACTACCTGGCTAGGTGTCACCGCTGGAATGTGAGCACAAGCAGGGTGGGAAGGGTCCCTTCCAAGCTTAGGCTTTTTGGAAGCCAGCGTGCTCTCCCGACTCTCTCTTCCTGCTTCTCCCAGCTCAACGCTCAGGCCTCTGAGTCCCTGGAGTGAACAGCTGGGTCTCTGTACCCTGTACTCTTATGAGCAAGAATTAGATTTCTACCACATTAGGCTTCAGCCTTGGATTAATTTGTTACAGTGGCTAACGCTGCTTTAGCAGTGTCCTGCCTGTGCAGGGCGGATGGGTCCTCCACAAGGACGCTCCCAGCTGTCTCCACCCCTTCCACACTGCTCCCCACAAACACTTGAGGCTCCTACAAAACAACAGGATTCCCTGAACAGCCACATCAACACCATCTCCATTGTCATCACTAACACTTATTGAGCACTTGCTGTATACCAGGCCCGGCTATAAAGTTTCACTCGAGTATTCAACAGTTTAACTATCATGGCCACACAGGGAGTGGTGCCCATTCTGCCCTGCAGGCCCCTCCAGTGCAGCCAGGAGCACCCTCTGCCCTACGCTCCATGGAATGCTACTCCTCAAAGCCTTGCTTAGGGCCATGGGAGCCTTCCTTGTACAACCAAAAGGATGCATTACATGATTACTACATAAAAACGCAGTATACTCCATCAGATTGGCCAGGGTGCACAGGGCCCCCACCAAGCCGGCACCGGGCCAGTCAAGCTCTACACACCTCCCCTGTGCTTGGCATCTGGAACAAATATGCCCAGGTGCAGGAGGACACCTGTGTCCCCCTCCTCCCTGGCATCCAGCATCTTGCACGTCTAATTCCAATGATCATTTATGAAGTGCACCTGGAAGGCAGGCCCATGCCTGGAGTGCAGGGATTAGAATTCAGCAGGGCAGGGCCTCACGCTCTGCTTTTTTAGGCTCAGGATCCTGGGAATGAGGTGAAGGAGGAGTCTCAGGGTGCTGAGCCTCCACAGGCTGGGCGAGGGGTCCAGTACGTGGGTAACTGTGAGGTGGGAGCACACGGTCAGGCAATCCCTGTGACATTTATGTCAGGCCATGCATGTCCAGGGACAAGTGAAACTTGAACCCTTCCAAGGGGTTAAGCAGAGCAGCTCACGACGCCAATGAAGGGCCACAGGGACTGGCTGTTAATTGCTATTATTACTCCTAATTGCCTCTGCTCCTTAAAACCCCATGCGACAGCTCTGTGCTGGTTGTCTAGGGAACTGCTGGGCTCTACCAGCTGATCGGTGCAGGATCCTGGCTGAGATCAGAGGCCACGGTCTAGAAGCAGACAGGAGAGTGTGTGGTGGAATGCGTGTGTGAGTGTGTGTGTACATGTGTGTGTGTTTACTAGAGGAAAAGAATATTTCCGTAAAGGAACCATGTCTAGGCTAGGTGAGTTAGCCAGGGTGTCCCAGACTGGGATTTCATGGACCAACAAACTTTAAACCAAGAGAAGAAGGGTGTAGATGAACATAACATTTACCAAGTTTTAAAGTTGACTCAGTAAGGATATTAAAAACAGTAAATTCCCCTCTGCTATCAAAATTGTAAGAAAAAGGAACCTTTAAAAGGACATTATCTTTGACTGCTTCGTGCAAGAATCCCACTGCACAGGCCTTCCCTGTTCCCTGGTTCCCAGAAACAGTTAATACTTGGGCTCTGCGATATGGCCCTGAGGGACAGGAAAGGGATCCTAAGGGACAAGATCATTATCACCATTGTCACCATCACTACTCATCATCACCACCACCACCATCCATCATCATCATCATCATCACCATTACCACCACCATCACCATCATCATCACCATCACCATTACCATTACCACCACCACCACTATCCCACCA
>PVKV010040613.1:0-12106 GCA_004027835.1 Alouatta palliata
CCCCTCCCCCCGGCCCCCGCCCCGTGCCCGGTCCCGCCCCCCTCCCCCGCCTCCCCGTGCCGGTGCCCCCTCCCCCTTCCTCCGGGCCGCGGCGCCGCCGCCGCAGCCGCCGCTGCTCGCCTGGGCCCTCCTCCTGGCCACCCCCGCCCCCGGGCCGGGCAGTGACGCGACGCGGCGGTGCCAGCCCCTCTCCTCGGGCGGCCGCGGCGGCAGCAGCAGCAGCAGCAGCAGCTGGAGCTGTGGGGCTGTCACCGCCGCCCGCCCCGCTCACTCGCGGATCCCTACCGCCCATCTCCGCCTCGCCTCCCGCCCAGGTACGGAGTCCGGCCCGGATCCCGGCAACCGGGCCGTTTCCGGGGCCCCGGCCGCCGCCCCCCTTCTCCGGCTGCAGCCGCCGGCCGTTGAGCTGGGTTAGGGGGACGGGGGGGCTGGAGGCGGTTCTGGGGAGGGGGGCGCAGGGGGAGCTTCCTGTGCTGGGGCTGAGGAAGGGGGCGCGGGGGAGCGGCTGCGCCCTGGGCGGAGTGGGCTGGGGCGGGGGGTGGGCGAGTGTGGCCGAGAGTGGGGGAGGCGATGAAGGCTGCACTGTGGGGGCCGCGGGGAGCCGGAGAGGTGTGCCTGGCCCAGAGCGCCCGGGGTCGCTGGGCGCACCCCACTCCAGGGTGCGCGCCGCGGGTCCTGGGGGGCGGTGATTGTGCGCGCCGCGCCGCGGTATTGTGCGACGGCCGCTCGGTGTGCCGCGGGCTCGGCACCGCGTCCCGGGGAGGGAGGCGTTAGTTCGCGGCGGGGTGGGGGCCGGGCTCTGGTTGCCGCGGCCGCCACGAGAAGGGAAGTGGACTGTGTTTGGGGATGCGAGGACGGGAAGCGTTGAGTGGCAGGGAGGGGTTCCCCGCGCGGAGGTGCGCGGGTAGTTGAGACGCGGTTTGCAGAGTTTAGCCCACTTCGGCAGGCCCGGGTCTCTGCCGGGAGGGGACGGGGTGTCCCTCTCAGGTGCACCGTCTGACCGCAAGCCGCGGGCGTTTGCGGCCCCTGGCGAAGGGGCCTTCCTTAATGAGGGGACACTAGGAGCTGGGGCAGCCGGCCGGCTCGTGGGCGCGCGCAGGGGTTAAGTTGGATTTACACCTCCGCCCTCTCTCTCCTCCTTCCGCCTAGTCCTCCGGCTGGACAGTTTGGCTGGGGAGGAGGGGGGGAGTGCAATCCGCATTTTTATTCCAGCCACTCGGGAGCAGAAGTGACCCTGCTCCCACCCGGAGCTGCGTTTGCCCGAGTCCGGCCGCCCCTACCGGGCTGCGCTTCCTGGGGGAAGTTCTCATTAAGCCTCGCTAATTAGCATTATTCCTGTAGAAGGGTTAAGGTTAGACCGTCCTTTTCCTTATGGGAGGCCCCCACCTCCTCCCCATTCCTTGCTCCCTCCCCTCTCCTCAAGAGCACAAAAGCACAAAAAGAAAGTGTGAAGAGGCTCAGATCAATGGAGAAGCCACAAACCCATTAATTCAAATGGAACCTTTTTTTCCCCTCTAAAACATTGATTTTTCTTTCTGTCTGCTCTGAGGGGAGATGAATAACCTCCTGGTTTCACCTGAAATGGTGTTTGGACTCTGTGATTTCCTCCTCTTTCTGAGAAGGATTGTGGCTTGAAATAGATTCTCCCTTGAGATAAAGCCCTACTTATCCCAGAATCAGCTGGCAACCCCAGCCTGCCCCCCCAACTCACACACACCAAGTGGGGTGTGGGGAGAGGTGTTTGGGGGACCTCATGGCTCTTCTGGGGAAAGCCATCTGTGTGATGGGAGTTGGCTCCTTGTCTTGACCCCTGACACCACAGGATTCTGGACTGAGGTGGTCTGCGGAAAAGGCCCATTTATGGCCCAGGCCCCAATGGTAGTTTAGCCCCCCGGTAGTAAATTACTCCTTCATTGGAAAGCCATTAGGGTCTAAATGTGTCCTTGAATAATATCAAGCTCCTGTCTAATCCAGGCTCAGGCTGGGCTTGCTTTGTAGAGCAGGATTTTAAGACAGCACCTCTAGAGCTGGGTGACACCACCCCATTCAGCACCTTCCTACCGCACTGTGGGAAGCAAGCTCACTGCGTAGCCTTCCTCCCAGCTGAGAAGACACCTTTGGGGAACTTCTCCTCCTGTGGCCGCTACCCTGGGGCTCTGTGGAGCTGGACTGCCTGGAAGTTGCTCAAGAACTTTTTCTGTGTTGTCTGGGTTCCTTTCTTGGAAGGACAGCCCTGCAGGGGATTAGCTCACAGCGGCTTTCTTCTAGGCTTCCCTTTGGCTGCAAGATCCCTGTCTGCTCAAGCTCCTCTCTCCAACTTCACTTTTTAAAAAAAAAAACCCCATTAATGGCAGGGTCCGGGGGTACCAGCGAGCCCCTCGTGGTGAGGAATGCTGATGGGCAGCAGCCAGGTGCCTTTGCTTAGGAACAAAAGCCTGTTTTCCACTTGATACACAGTGGGGAGGTGTGGGAAATGCTCACTTTCAGCATCCAGGCATCCATGATAGCAGGGACAACAGAGGACCACATGTAGATAGGAATACGCTTCTGACAGACGCGGTGTGCGTGAGTGAGTGTGGGGAGAGAGAGCGAGAATGCCTCAAGTGTGGTAGGTGATTGGCTGTGTCTCAGCCCTCCCTGCCTCACATTTCCCAGAAGAGCTGGTGCTTGCATGGCTAGTAAGTAGAGGAGGCCTGTTAGCAGGAAGGAGCGGAATTGTGCAGGGAGTGCTGGAAGGCTGGCCTCCTTCCCTGGTGGCTAGGTGGGCTTGGGGACCCCACACCCCCCAGGAGCCGTGGCTCAGACCACCCTCATATTTCGTGTGTGCGGCCCCTTCACAACAAGGATTTGAACCTCTGTTGCTTTAGATCCTGGGGGCTTTCCATCTTCCATTAATAAGCCATCTGATGAGCTGAAGTGGTTAGGTTGGGGTCACATGCGGTTCAGTACCTTCTTGGCATGCTCAGAAGGCTGTGTGTGTAATGCTGGCTGACATGGAGACAAGGGGGAGCATCGCCTCGTGTGGAAGAATGTCCAGGGCCTGGAAGGAGCCTGCAGGTGCTCAGAAGAAGGTGCCCACCAGTGGGCTGAGAAGTGACTCCGCTTTCACTTTGGGATAGAGCTGGGCAACCGCCTGAGCCTGGTGTTCTTCCCAGTGGGAGCTTTGGCCTCCTGTCGAGCAAGCCTGGGGGCCATATAGAGAGGGGTCTCTTTCCTGCTGGGCCCAGAAACATTCCCTGCACATCCCTGCCCCCACCCTCCTCTGAAACACACATTCAGGGCTTCTGGTTAGGGCTTACGGCTTACGATTGCACTAAATTCTCAGCAAATCCTCCTCCTCTTCTTTCTCAAGCAAGCCATAGAGATAGAATTACAGCTCTCAGGAAGAGCCTGGAAAATACTGTGTGAGGCACGCCCCAGGATCCCAAGTCCTGGAGGATGCAAATGGCTCAACTTCAGAGGCACCAGGAACCCAGTTCCAGAGAAATTGACCCCAGTTGTAAAATAATCAGGTTACTGATAGCACCTGCCCATAGTTACAAGCCATGGATACAGGCCCGTTTCCACCGTTTCCCTGCTGGTCTCCCGTTTTCTCCTCCTCCTGGGCTGGGCAGTGGTTGTGCTAGTTACCCTGCAGAAAAGGAAGGGCCTCAGAAGCTGGGTGGAGAGAAACTGAACCTGCCCATGAATTTTGGACTGAAGATAAGAGCAGGGAGGGTCTGGTCAGCTCCTCTCTCCCTCTGCCCAGAGGCAGGGCTCCTAGGTTGGGGTGTGTCCCAGAGGCTGACTGGGTGCTACCTGTCTGCCTGCCTAACTCTTAAGTTCCCTTTTCAGAAGAGCATTTGGCTTTGGCTCGATTACCCTGTGACCCATGATGGCTTTGGTGCTGGAATAAATGATTGCTGGGTGGGCAAGGCCTTAGGCTTCAGGGTGTACAAGGTCAGAGACTAGAGAAACCAGGGGTAGCTGGCTGGCCAGTCAGACTGGGGAGAGGGAACCCAGAAGTAGTGGATTGCACACGCTTCTCTTTTGTAAATAGAGACAAGGTCTCTCTGTTGCCCCCGGGAGTCTCAAACTCCTGGCCTTAAGCAGTTCATTCACCTCGGCCTCCCAGAGTGCTGGCATTACAGGTGTGAGCCATCACACCTAGCCCATACTTTTCTTTTCTAACAAAAGTTTTGTTGAAGTTTATTAACAGAAAGGAAGAAATTAGTAGCCCCAATTCCTCTGAGATTTCGGAAGGGACAAGTAGGAAGTGCGCCATGCCCGCCGGGTGAGCCAGTGAGCACCTGGGGTCTCTGATCAGGTCTGAGGCCTTGGCCACTCGCAGACCTGCACCAGTGCTCCCAGCGCGTCCCTCCGGACTGGGGTGTATATTCCGCCTCGGTACAGTCATCGTTGACAGCTTCTGAACTGTGTGTGCTGGTAACTGCCTGTGTGATTAGCCTGCTTCTCCAGCCCTGGCTTAGGGTGTGAGTGAGGGACTGGAGCGACAGTTTGCCCGTCTGCGGCTGGGGGGCTTACGCCCGTCAACTGGGCTATGCTGTAACAGGCAGGCTGCAGAGGGGTCTTGGGAAGTCTTCTTCTCCAGGTCAGTCCTTGAAAGTGAGAGTGTTGAAGGTGTTTGTGTAAGTCTAACCAAAACTTATTTTTGTTTTGTGTGTTTTTGAAAAGTTAGGCTTCAGAGACTTGGTTTTTCACTTAAAAAAAAAATTGACACAGCCACCAGGTGTGGCAGCTTCCAGCATTTTGGGAGGCCCAGGCAGGCAGATCACTTGAGCCCAGGAGTTGGAGACCAGTCTGTACAAAAAATAAGAAGTTAGCCAGGTCCTGGTGGTATATGCCTGTAGTCCCAGCTCCTCGGGAGGCTGAGGCTGTAGTGAGCGATGATTGCACCACTGTACTCCAACCTGTGTGACGGTAAGAGCCTGTCTTAAAAAAAATCCAAGCTATAGCAGTCAAGGTGTCAGAATCTTAGAACCACTTTTCACAAAACTGGGATTCACATGGCAAAGCCCTGGAGGCTGGGGGAAATCTCCCTAGGGAGCTGGGGAGAGAACGACCATCGTTAGGTGACTAGGCAGTGTGTCCCACAGTTTCTCCCAACTGCACCCACAGTTGGTTCAGAAATTTTGCTGGTCCGTTTTCCTAGCTAACAAGGCCTGGGGTGAAGGAAGCCTGCCTTAGTTAACTATGTCCCTAGCACAATGCCAGCACGTAGTAGATGCTCAATAAGTGTGCATCAGCTCATTGAAGAAAGTGAGCATGTGTGTGTGAGAGAGAGAGAGAGAAAGAGAGAGGGAGAATATATAGCCTCATCACCCATGAGTTCCCTCTGGGCCTCATCCTGAGACACTTGGTCGTTAAGGAATCTGGTTCCTCCCATTGAACAGAGGAAATGTGATGAGGTGGCCCGTGGTGCAGTGACACTGTGATACAGGCTCTGAGCACAGACTGCCTGGGTCCACACACCAGCTATGCTGCGGGCTTCATGCCCCTGGGCAGTTGGGGCAGGCTGGGCGGGCCTCCCAGGGGCAGTTACAGAGCTGGGGCTAAGCCTGATGTGGGTGCCTATGTAGTGGGGCCTTGGGAGGAAATCTCATAAAACCCTTAGTCTGAAGCCCCGAGCCTGGGGGTACTGGATGCTCCTCGTAATCAGGTGATTTTGATGCCAGGTAAGGCATAGCCCACCTTTTCCCAGTGGGACCCATCAAGGAAGCAAGGGGTGGAGGGGGGGTATTTGGCTGAACAGTGCAGTGATGTGAGCCGGAGAAGCCCTGGCTGGTGTGGGGTGGCTGGCAGCTGCAGGAAGGAGACGTTTCAGGGCAGCAGGCCATCACCCAGCCTACCAGCCTGCATCCCGGTCTCATGTGCCCTCCATTCAAGAACTGTGTGCAGTGGGACCAGAGTCCTTAATTGTCAAATTAATGCAGCGTCCTCATTAAACACCAACACCACGATAGGCAATTCAGTTGGTTCAACAAGTCTCACTGCCTTGTGTGGTATTCAGAGAACATACAGTCTGGTCCCCACTGTTGGAAGGACCTAAGGTTTTCTAGGGAAAGACAGGGCAGAGATCCACAAGACAGCGACAGCTGGATACATCTTGGAACTGGGATTGTGGCTCATAGCGGCAGTGTGGGTTCTAGGCGAGGGCCAGCTTGGTTAGGAGGGCGTGTCCGGTCCTTGGCGATTGCACAGATCTGGCTCTGCCTCGTGTTAGCTTGTGACCTTGGGCAAGCGCCTTAACCTCCTGGAGCCTCGGTTTCCTCATCTGTGGAGCTGGGCTGGTAACTGTACCCACCTATTCGGCCTGTAGTGAGGGTGAAATGCCACAAGCCCAGGGGAGCACTGGGGCCCTGAGAAGCTTTGCCTTCTGTTGTTACGGTTTTGAACTTGGCTGAGTGAGGCCAGAGTACGCGAGCCGTCCCTGACACTCCAGCCCTGTGTATTGAGCGGAGTTCAAGAGCCTTTCTCCGAGGTGGAGATGGGCAGGGACAGCCCTGCCAGGGTTATGTCGACTGTGGGAGGGGGTGTGTGGCTCCTCTGCCCCTGTGTGCCCGCCCTTGCCTACCCACAGCGGCCTCCTCGCCCTCCTCAGACTCAGCAGCTTGTGCCCCGCTTGTTGCTACCTGTGCCTGGAACGTGCACGGAGCCGCACAGACCTCATGGGCTCCCCACCTCAGTCCTCTGCTCCAGTGCTTCTGACCCTCGAGGTCTTGGGCTGCCCTGGCAAACAGGTCCCTCTGTCCTCTCGCCCCGCTTCCGTGTGCTTTGCGGCCCTCGTTGCTGCCGCCGACCGTCAGTGTTTTTCTGCTCATTGTCCATCTCCCTCGTGGACGGTGAGTGCCAGGCAGGCCAGGAGTGCATCTCTGGTCCACAGCTGAGCTTCCCAGCACCTAGAGGGAAGCTCAGCCTGTAGCAGGTGTTCAGTAAATACCTGTCAAATGGATGGATGGGGAGTTTGGAGTAGGTGGCGCTTCCAGAGGTTACTAGCATGCTCTGTCTTTGAAGTCGTGAGCATTTGAACAATACCCAGGAGTCTTCCTCCTTCAGCTGTGACTTCAGGTCAAACCCTGAGCATGGCACCCCCTGGGCAGCCAGGAAGTAGCAAGGGGCCCATGCAAGATGCCCTGTTCCTGGTTCCCCGAGCCCACACGGCAGGATCAGCTGGGAAGATGGGGAGCCACTTGTCCCTTGCAGCGTTGCTCAGGGCTCCAAGGAACCTTCCCCCACCTGCCAGCCTCTCTTCTCCTGCCCCCTCCTCTCCTTCTACGCAGTTAGCACAGGGGAGAGTTTTGTTGTCCCTTTGTACCCTTTGTGCAGAGAGAGCCTTTTGAACGTGTGTGTGTGTGTGTGTGTGTGTGTGACCCTCCGGGTGTGTGAGCGAGTTTTCACGAAGGAGGGCTGTGGTTGGAGGTGCTTGTGTTCATGGAGCAGGCAGCCCGTGAGAGGAAGGCAGAGCCAGTGGCCAGTATGTGTGCCTGTGTGTGGGGAGAGGACACCAGAGGACACGTGGGCTCTGTCCATCCCCCGAGGCCCTGGGTGTGCCGCGTGGGGACCATGGGCGTCACAGCCCAGCTCCTGTCCTCTGGATTCTGCAGAGGGTCCTCACTGGCGCTACACAGAAGCTATTAAATTCCAGGAAACTCCCTACCAGCCCAGCCAGTGGGGGAGGGAGTGGAGGCGAATCCACGCTGCTCCCTAGCACTTGGAGCAGATGTGTCTGCCTCAGGGACAGCAGCCTAAGAAAGTTCCAACCAAAGTGTGTCTGCTCACTATAAAAGAGGCATCTGTGAGGGGACCCCGGAGGGAGGCTTGGGAGGTGCTCTGCCAGAGGTCGTCACTGGGGGCCCACAGAGGCCATTGTGTCTTGCTGGGGGGAGGCCAGAACTCCGGGTGTGGGAGCTGCTGGGTCATCTTTCTTGGTTTTACAGCCAGCTCCCAGGCACAGTTGCTTGCTACTCCTGAAAGGCTGGGCTGGGAGGAGGTGGGGGCCCTTCTTGGTGGAGGGCTGGGTTGAAGGGGCCCCGCCCCGGGGGTTCCCGGATGACTGGCCAAGGGCTGGCTGAAGCCAGCAGCGAGGGGAGAGGAGGCAGGCGTGGTCCTCTCTAGCAGGCCCTCCGGCTGTTTGGAAGGCCCTGGCGGCCCCCCAGGCCCTTGAGCTGAACCCCTTTTGTGGTCTGGTCCGAACCCTGGCCCGCCCCACCCCCTTCCTTCTCTGCACTTCTGGGGCTGGCCCTTTCAGCCCTGGAAGCAGCCCAAGAGCATATCTTTGAAGCACAGCAAAGGTTAGGAAGGAGGAAGACAGAAATGTCCTCTGGGCTGGGGGAGTGGGAGAAAGGAATTCCATGCATGCTTCATGGGAGTCAGGGCGCCGGGCCTGCTGGGGGCACTCGGCTCAGCCTCAGTGCCCGGTGGCCAGCATGTCCTGCCACCCGCCTCTTACCACCCAGTCCTGTGCAGAGTGAGCCCTGGACCCTGGGCTGGGAGCAGGGAGCGGCAGCCCTTGTTTACAGCGCCGGTTTCAACCTTGGCTCACAAGGGTAAGAACCAGGCCCTGCCATCCGCCCCTGCAGGATGCGAGACCTCGTAATTGTCGTCAATTACAGACAGCGCCTGCCCTCAGCCTTGGTTTCTGACAGGAACCAGAGCCGGGGCCACTTCCACCGGGCCGGGGGAGCACCCCCTCAGCCCTTACTTCAAGATTTGAGGGCTCCTGGTGGCCTTCGGGGCACTCCCAAATGCCCACTGGCCCTGGAGTCCACCCACAAGGCTGCCTTGGGCTGATGAGAGCCCATCCCTGCTGAAAGCCTGCCTTCTTTGTCCGCTCAGGATGAGACTTCTGTGAGCAGCGAGGATTTTGATATGAGCGAGTCCACATGGATGTCAGCTGACCCGCACCTGGCCTCCAGCCTGAGCCCCAGCCAGGACGAGAGGATGCGGAGCCCGCAGAACCTCCACAGTCAAGAGGACGGTGAGTGCCCCTCGGTAGCGGTTGGGGAGAGGCTGTGCCTGGCCCTCTGCTCCCAGTTGTCCTCAGGTGAGAGATGTGGACACACTCCAGGGTGGTGGAATCTGGGCCAAGGCCTTGGGGTGGCCCAGGCCCAAGCTGGCAGCTGCCCTGTGTTCTCAGCATCTCCGAGGGCCCCACTGCCCCAGCCCCTGGCTCCTTCCTCCAAAGACGACAGAGAGAGCCCATGGGACTGGCAGCCTGTGGGGCAGGGAGTCTGTCTGGTTGCTGGGATGCCATGGGCTTCTGCAAATGTGGGTTTCGGAGTTACCAGGGGCGGGCCTGGGAAGGTTCACCGTGTACCTCACACAGAGCAGTTCTGCTGCCCAGCAAGGGAAACAAGAGCTGTGTTTCTGCAGCCGCATGTGAGGCTATAACCCGGGTCACCTGGTGAGTGACCAGGCAGTGCAGCTGTCCACATGCATCCCAGCCCCTTGGGATGCGATGCAGCTGGCTGGGGAGCTGTCTGGATTCTTCCCTAGCCCTGGCCCCCTGCGCCCAGGGGCCTGCCAAGCAGCCTGCTCTGGCCTCCCTTGGAATAGAGATCTCAGGGGTTAGAGAGTTAAGGTCAGGAGTCAGACCCCAGAGATCTGCCAAGGCTCCACGTGGACTCCCCCAGGTGGTTGGGCTCTGGGTCCCTGGCATCTGCCCTGGTGTGCCGGGGTCGCCAGGTAGCCCTGTGAACACAGCACTCCTGGCACCGCCTTTGTTTTCAAGGAGGAGATGGTTGGGGGCAGGGGATGCGTGAGCTGGGCGCTGGAGAACTGGGGTGTAGGAGTCGGAGCTGGCAATTAGGAGGGGTTGAAGGTCGAGGCCTGGAATGTGGGAGGGAGGTGCGGGTTAAAAAGGGGTGTAATGTTAACTCTGTGAAACGGGTCAGCCTTAAAGAGTAAATAAGGGGTAGGAGCCTTGCTGTTTGGGTCAAAGTTCGTCTCCATGGTAAAACCTGTGTGCCTGCCTCCCCATGGCCCTCTTAGGCCTGAATCCAGCTTTGTCTGGGAGGATACCCAGTCTGGAGGCAGCTGGAGGTGTCTGAGCCAGGGGCTGGGGAGCCCAGGGAGTGGCTGTGTGAGGAGTGGGGTACGAGGCTGCCGGCAAAGAAAAGGCTTTTGTGCCTGATGCCTCGTGAGGTCAGCACGACCCCCTCATGCTGTCAGCCTCCCAGGCCAGTGCTGCCTTCCAGCGTTCCCCTGGGGGTGGGGACCTGGTGGGGGCGGCCACGTGCTCTGGTGGGCTCTGGGGCTGGGACAAGCACAGCAGCTGACCTCCTGCCTCCAGGGAGCCAATTGAGGCTGCTCCCAAGCCACACCTAGGGCTGCAGAGCTCAGCCGGGGCCATGTGCTCTGCCCCTCTAAGAAGGGTCTGGAACAGTTGTTCAGAAACCCAGAGCAGTGGGGCTGGCAGGGCCAGGGTCCCCCTACTCATTCCTGAGCAGATCTCTTGCTATTATTCCTCATGTCCACCCTTTGGGGAGGACCAGAAATTTGGAGTGGTCCTGGGAAGGTCTGGAGATTTGGAGGCCATCAGGATCAGGTAGCAGACCGCGGCATTTCTGTAGGGTCCATGGGGCTCCCTCAGCACCTGCTGCCTGGAGTCTAGCTGGCCATGAAGACAAGGCTAAGAGATGCAGGGAGGCTGGTGGGGTCTGTAGGTCCCCAAGAGCGCAGTGTGGGTCTGCCTCGGAGTAGTCACACACCGCCTTCCGTTCCTGGTGGTCACCAGGGCTGGGATAGGGAAGATGGTGTTGACCGTGATGCCGTGGGCCTCACTGTCCACTCCGAGGCTGTGTCATGGGGTTGTGGGCTATCCCGCTGGCTGGCTGAGACCCCAGGCAGGGCATAAGCCCTGGGAAGGCCCAGGCAGCTGGCTTGGCCTCTGCTGCCCCTTTTGGGCCCACAGGCCTATTGGTATCTGTCCAGAGCAGTGGATTTCTGGCCTGGAGTCCTGGGCCATCTTCCAGCCCCCATGTCAACACACAGCCGGCCCCTCTTGAAGGCGCTAATGGTGCAGGCATGAGCTGAGGTCCAGCTTCCGTGAGTAAGTCAAGGGGAGCCCATCAGGGCACTCTCAGGCCCATTACTGATGCAGGACTGGGTGAGGACAGCCCAAGCAGGGGCAACCGCCCTAACCCTCTGTGCGCTCCACTCCCCGCCCAAGGACCTCCATCACAGAAGCCCCCCAACCTCACTGATGCCCAGGAGGGCTTAGTGTGTGGCCTCTGGCCCTCAGTCCTCCATGGGCATCTGAGGCCTGCCATGAGGTCAGTCTTGGTCTCTGCCCTGACCCTGTGACTCGGTTGCGAACCTGGCCCGTTGTCAGTGCCTGCTGAATGTCTGTTTTCCCCAAATGAACAAGCATTTACTGGGACCTACCAAACACACCATTGCAGAGCGGATGTAGCTCCACCTCTGATGGGGGATAAGTTGGCTTGTTTGCTTCTGGGGACATCCTTCCCATCCAAGCACCTAGGCCTTTTCTCTTCGCCGGAAGTGTGGGAACTCCCAAGGCTGTGCCGATGACACACCTGTGTTAGTCTGTTTGGTGTTACTATAAAGAAATAGCTGAGGCTGTGTAATGTATAAAGAAAAGAGGTTTATTTGGTTTATAGTTCCACAGGCTGTATAGGCCTGGCACTAGCATCTGCTTGGCTCCTGGGGAGGCCTCAGGAAACTTACAGTCATGGCAGAAGGTGAAAGGGGAACAGGCACGTCTCATGGTGAGAGAAGGAGCGAGAGAGAGAGAGAGAGAGAGAGAGAGAGAGAGAGAGAGAGAGAGAGAGAGAGAGAGAGATGGGGGAAGAGGTACCAGGTTCTCTAAAACAGCCAGCTTTCCTGTGAACTCATAGTGAGAACAGCACCGAGCCACTCATGAGGAATCTGCCCCTCATGACCCAGATGCCTCCCACCAGGCCCACCTTCAACCCTGGAGGTCACATTTCAACATGAGATTCTGAGGGGGCCCACATCCCAGCCCTATCAGCACCCTATCCCTGCTGATGAGTGACGAAGCTGGGAGTGATTTCAGGAGCTAGGCAGTTGGCACCTGTGGAGGATTAGCTGGGGCCCTTCTTTTTTTTTTTTTTTTTTTTTTTTT
>PVKV010040614.1:0-12089 GCA_004027835.1 Alouatta palliata
AAATTTTTTCCCATTCTGTTGGTTGCCGATTCACTCTAATGACTGTTTCTTTTGCTGTGCAGAAGCTGTGGAGTTTGATTAGGTCCCATTTGTCTATTTTGGCTTTTGTTGCCAATGCTTTTGATGTTTTGGTCATGAAGTCCTTGCCTACACCTATGTCCTGAATGGTTTTGCCTAGATTTTCTTCTAGGGTTTTTATATGTGAATTCAATTTTTCATTAAACAAAGTTGTTTTTAATGTGTTAAAACTATTGTGTTTTGAATGAACTGTTAATTTCCCATGAACTTTAATGTGTTCCATCTTACTTGAGGTTCTAAGTAAAACATGGTAACGACATACTGTTTGTTAATGTAGGGGAATGACATCTCTAGTAAGCTCTTTTTTTGCCAGTGTTTTGTTTTGAGATGGAGCCTTCTCTGTCACGCAGGCTGGAGTGCAGTGGCATGATCTTGGCTCACTGAAACTTCCACCTCCTGGGTCCAAGTGTTTCTCCTGCCTCAGCCTCCTAAGTAGGTGGGGTTACAGGCATGTATCAGCATGCCTAGCTAATTCTTGTATTTTTAGTAGAAATGGGGTTTCACCATGTTGTCCAAGCTGATATCAAACTCCGACCTCAGGTGATCCACCCGCCTCAGAGTCCCAAAGTGCTGGGTTTACAGGAGTGAGCCACCAGGCCTGGCCTGCCAGTGTATTTAAATTGCAAATAAGTTGAAGAATTTTTTTCCCATAGATCAAATTGTATTCTTTTTTGCCTTAAAATTTTTTGTAATTTTTGTGGGTAAATAATGTGCATACACACGGCATATATAAGATATTTTCACAGGTATACAATATTTAATTTTCACAGCTGAGTAAATCAGGTATTTATCATCTTGGGCATGTACTTTTATATTACAAAGAATCCCATTATATACTTTTAGTTATTTCAATATGTGCAAGTGTAGCTACAGGGTCATTTTTATGGTCATAAAAATTACATGGGTATAATTAATATCCATACATTTCTGAGTCTTGATTAAACAGTTTAAAAATTTTTTAAAATATATTTTTTGTACATGTGGCATCTCTGCTGACAAAATCAGACTTAGTTTTGATTTACATAGAGTTACATATGCAAATATATTATTCTAAATATATACCAGCTGGGCACAGTGGGTCATGCCGGCACTTTCAGAGGTGAAGGTGGGTGAATCATTTGAGGTCAGAAATTCAAAACCAGGCTGGTCATTATGGTGAAATCCCCTCTCTGCTAAAAAAAAAAAAAAAAAAAAAAAAAAAAAAAAAAAAAAAAAAAAAAAAAAAAAAAACTGGGTGTGGTGGTGCGTACCTATAATCTGAGCTACTCAGAAGGCTGAAGCAGGAGAATTGTTTGAACCCAGGAGGTGGAGGTTGCAGTGAGTAGAGATGGTGCCACTGCATTTCAGTGATATAGAGTGAGACACTGTCTCAAAATACATATATATATATATATATATATATAACTTAAGTGTAAGAAAGTCACGTAGCAAGTGACAGTATTTGTGAGTTTGTATGCATTTCAGAAGAAAATAACAATATATGAAACAAAAAATCATTTTAATAAGGTGGACAGTTAACTAGAAACCTGGAAACTTCAGAGATTCAGAAAAATATATATTCTGTGCCTACTAAAACACAAAAGTTAGCTGGGTGTGGTAATGCATGCTTGTAATCCCAGCTACTTGGAAGGCTGAGGCAGGAGAATCTCTTTAACCTGGGAGGCAGAGGTTGTGGTGAGCTGACATTGCATCATTGCACTCCATCCTGGGCAACAAGAGCAAAACTCTGTCTCAAAGAAATAAAGGAAAAGAAAAAAAAAGCGTGTAACAACAACAAAAAAATTTTTCAACAAAACCCAAGAGGAGACAGCCTGAAAAGTAAAACAAAGACAGGCGCAAAAATAATTGCAATTTTTGCCATTAAAAGTAATGCTAAAAATACTAAAGTATAATACTAAATGGTCAGACAACAATTCACAAAATGGCAGTAAGTTCTCACCTATCAATAATTTTTAAAATATCAAGTAGTTTAATTATCTAATAAAAACACATTGCTATGTTTTGAATATCCTCTTCAAAATTTATGTTGCAATTTAACTGCCATTTTAATAAAAGTATAAAGTTTGACCTTTAAGAAGATATTAGGTCCTGTGGGACCTACTCTTATGAATGAATTAATGTTATTATTTCCAGAGTGGGTTACTTAGTAGGAAAGTGGGTCTATTATAAAAGTAAGCTCTGTGACACCAGGTGTCGTGGCTCATGCTTGTAATACCAGCACTTTGGGAGGCCTAGGTGGGCAGATCATGAGGTCAGAAGATGGAGTACAGCCTGGCTAACACGGTGAAACCCTGTCTCTACTAAAAATACAAAAATTAGCCAGATGTGGTGGCAGGCGCCTGTAATTTTAGCTACTCCAGAGACTGAGGTAGAAACATCACTTGAACCCAGAAGGCAAAGATTGTGGTAAGCCAAGATCCCACCATTGCACTCCAGCCTGAGTAACAAAAGTGAAACTCCATCTCAAAAAAAAAAAAGAAAAAGAAAAAAAGCAGAAATAAATTTCATAGATACTTAACAAACGAGCAGAAAAAGAATTTGCATATAAAAGGTGTCTAAACATTTTAAGAAAAAGATGAGTAAATTCCCTTTTTTATTTTTAAGTTGATTGATTGTCTTATTTTTATTTTGTATTTATGCTTACAATAAGCTGGTACAAAAAAAAATTTATCCTAAACTCATGGACATTTGATTTCCAGTAGGGTTTGTATTTAGGCACCAGAGATGTAGCCCTGGGATTGTGAAAGAGCATTTGTGGGAAAGAAAAAGGTGGGATAAGAGAACATGCTATAAAAAGCCTTGAGGGCTGGGTGCGGTCTCTCACTCCTGTAATACCAGCAGTTTATGGAGGCCAAGGCAAGTGGATCACCTGAGATCAAGTTGAAGACCAGCCTGGCCAACATGGTGAAACCCAGTCTCTACTAAAAATACAAAAATTATCTGGGCATAGTGACATGACCTTGTAAATCCAGCTATTTGGGAGTCTGAGGCAAGAGAATCTCTTGAACCCGGGAGGCAGAGGTTGCAGTAAGCCAAGATCCTGCCACTGCACTCCAGGCTGGGTGACAAGAGTAAAACTTAGTCTCAGAAAAAAGAAAAGAAACCTATGGGTAGAGAACAGTACACAGTTGGTGAAAAGACTGGTTAGTGCTGCAGTCACTGATCCAGGCAAGCGGGGTAGCTCTGACTTATAAATGTGTGCATTGTAAGTCACAGAAAGGACGGAACCTAGGCTAGTGGAGAAAACAGGTCACTGGTGCAGATTCAAGATCTGAGCATAAAAGTAAGCCATGAGTCCTCTGGGAACTTACATAGCCTATTGAAAGAAAACTCTAGAAGCACAAGTTCTCTCAGCACAATTTCTGAGGGTGAAGCCTTGTCATGGGAGGAGTGTAGCTACATCATTGCCCAGTGTGCGTGTGTGACTGTGCAGCAATCACTTTATAGCAGCAGAGTGAGGAGTGGAATCTGCCCTCACAATTCCTTTCCTTTTAGTTCTCAGCTCCCTCTGAACCCAGATGAGACCTGGAATCACAGGACAGTTCACAGTGCAACAGCATTGTGTGCAGAAGAATAGAGTCTCTGTTCCCCAAAAGAAACACAATCTTCCTCCAGCCAAGGCTGCTGGGATGACTTTGTTCTCACACCAAATATACAGCATTTGCTGAACACCAGGCAACTCTTCACCAACTGGGTGTTCAGCAACTCCATTCTTACAGAATCTAGAGTCACCATAGGCCCGACCACTACAGGCCTCAGTTCCTCAATACAGTGCCCACTGCAATATGCCAGTGACAATCACCAGGGGCCCATCTATACCTCTAAGCCACTATCTGTAAATCATGGGCTTTCATAAACTTCTCCCTGAAGTTTAATAATTTGATGAAACTACTCACAAAACTTCACAAAGCACTCTACCTATGTTTACCAGGTAAACATCAAGAATACAATTCAGGAAATGCCAACTGGAAAAAAAAAGTATAGGGCACTGAAAAGTAGGAGAAAAAGAAGGGGTGGGTAGTGAGTTCCTGGTGAATAGCTACAATTAAGAAAAATCTCTAATGCTTTGTGTTCTGTAAGAACAGCTTACTGCAAAGAAATACCCTTACCATTATGACTTATTTTAGACATTCCCTCCTTTAGATATCACAGATTCTACATTCCCATTGTTCTTCATAAATAAATTTGTCTCCAGGTTTCAGAAGAAAATACTTGTTAAGCAAACTTTGCTTAAGTTTCTGTCTTTCCCCCAAACCTCCAGCCTCTGCTCCACATCCAGTCTGAGCAAACACACAACCCCTCTTCATGTCCCTCCCAAAAACAGGCAGACTTCAGGGTGCAACATTCTCGAATCTTGTGTTGATTTTTCCACCCTCCATTCTTCCCCTCCTCTCCCACCTTCTTTCTCATCTTGCTTGCTCCTCCATACGAATTGACAGCCCTTTTCAGTTTAACTTTTGAGACATTTGCATATATTAAGTTCAGTGCTTTCCTCATTGCAACACTACTTACTTTTTTGAGTGAGAGTCTCCCTCTGTCACTCACACTGGTGTGCAGTGGCATGATCTCAGCTCACTGCAACCTCTGCCTCCCAGGTTCAGGCAATTCTCCTGCCTCTGCCTCCTGAGTAGCTGGGACCCACCACCACAGCCAGCAAATTTTTTTTATTCCTAGGAGTTACTTAGTCTCTGGAAGAAATAAATATGTTTCTATCTAATAGTTTTTAAAAATTATGATAGCACTGTTATATTCAAGCTTTAGGTTTTTTTTCCCCTCTAAAGAATGAAGTCCCCACAGGATCTGGAACCAGGATTTAGAACTAGACAGACCCAGCTTCAAATCCTGATCTCATCATCGGGAAGTTATCTGGTCTCTCTGAGCTTGGATCTTTTGTTTTCAAATCAATTTTATTGAGGATAATTTACATGTAATAAAATGCACCCATTTAAAATGTACGCTTTGATGAGTTTTGACAAACTGTATAAACCTTTGTAACCCTCATCATAATTAAGACATAAACATTTCCTTCAGCCTAGTCTATTCCCTCATATTCTGTTGGAGTAAACCACTCTGACCCAGGAATCCACTGATTTACTTTCTGTCACTATAGATTTGTTTTTTTTGTTGTTTTTGTTGTTGTTGTTTAGGACTTCATAAGAATAAAATAATGGAGATATATTATGAATAATTTTTTACTGCCTATGACTTGTCTGTTCATTTTCTCAAAGATGAATTTTTCAGGCACGTAAGATTTAAAATTGGATGAAATCAAATGATCATATTTTCCCTTTATGATTCCTGCTTTCCTTTTTTGTTGTTGTTGTTTTGTTTCCATTTGGTTTCGTTTGGTTTTGTGTTTATGACAGATCTCACTCTGTTGCCCAGGCTAGAGTGCAGTGGCACAATCCCAGCTCACTGCAACCTCTGCCTCCTGAGTTCAAGTGATTTTTGGGCCTCAGCCTCCCAGCCGATTTGTACCTTTTGTATCCTCATTCAGCAATTTTTGTCTGTGCATGGTGGCTCATACCTGTAATCCCAGCAATTTGGGAGGCCGAGGGGGTCAGATCACCTGAGCACAGGAGTTTGAGACCAGCATGGTCAAATGATGAGACTCTGTCTCTATAAAAAACACAAAACTTAGCTGAGCATGGTGGCGCAAGCCTGTAGTCTGGGGTATTACAGGGGCTGAGGTAGGAGGATGGCTTTAGCCTGGGAGGTGGAGATTCAGTCAGCTGTGATTGTGCCACTGCACTGCAGCTTTGGCGACAGAGCAAGACTTTGTCTCAAGGGAAACTAAAAAAAAGAAAGAAATTTTTGCTTACCCAAGTCCTCAAAAATTATCCCCTGGGTTTTCCTTAAAAGTTTTGTGACTTTAACTTTTACATTTAGTTCTACAATTTGTTCTTAGTTAATCTTTGCATATAGAGTAAACGTTAACGGATTAGAGGTTTGAAAATTTTAAGATGTCAATTGTCCCCAAATTGATCTACACGTTCATCATCCCAGTCAATATCCTAACAAGGTTTTTTTTGCAAAATTTTTAATAAGCTGGTTAAAAAATTTATATATGTATGCAAATTACATAGAACAGCCAAAACCATTTTTTTTTCAGAGAAGAAGGTTGGAAAGACTTTATTTCCAACTGATTGCAGGACTTAACTATAAAGATAAGAGAGTATGGTTTTCGCACAGGATAGATATAAACAGCATTGGAACAGATTGATTAGAATTAGACCCACATGAGTGTCATTAACTCTTTTTTCACAAAGGTGCCAAATTAATTCAAATTAATTAATTCAATGATGATAGTCTTTTTATCCAATTGTGCTGGGAAAACTGGATATTCACATGGAAATAATTGAGGTTTTTGTAATTACTTTCTTTTTTTTTTTTTTTTTTTTGAGATGGAGTCTTGCTCTGTTGCCAGGCTGGAGTGATTTCAGCTCATGGCAACCTCCACCTCCTGGGTTTAAGCAATTCTCCTGCCTCAGCCTCCCAAGTAGCTGGGATTACAGGCGCCCACCACCATGCCTGGCTAATTTTTGCATTTTAAATAGAAACAAGGTCTCATCATGTTGGCCAGTCTGGTCTCAAACTACTGACCTCTTAAGTGATCCACCCACCTCAGCCTCCCAAAGTGCTGGAATTACAGGTGTAAGCCACCATGCCCTACTGTCATTACTGCCAATGGCAAAAACTGCAATTACTTTTGCACCAACCTAGTAACATAGAAGGAACAATTGCTCAGTTTTCTTTTTAGTGGGCATCTGGTTCAGAATTTAGTGGATAGTTGTTTTCTTTTAAAGCACCAACGATAATACCAATAATTGCAAGTTGCACTAGCTTTTATTGTTTTTGGTGACAAGTCATCTGTCAGATGAATTGTTCCTTTCAAAGGTGTATGTGTGTGTGAAGGAGAGGGGGTTTGGCTGCTTTTAATATTTTGTCTTTGGGTTTTAGAAATATAATGATGACTGCTTTCATGTGAATTTCATTGCACATATCCTGCTTGGAGTTTATAGAACTTCTGGAATCTGTGGCTTTATGTCTTTATTGGTTTTGGAGAATTCTCAGCCAGCATTGCATCCACCCCACTCTTTCTTCCCTTTTCTTAGCAGGCTTCAGTTACATGTTTGACTATTCACAGTGCTCTAATTCTCTCTTATTCTCTTTTCACTGTTCCCACCTTTGCTTCTCCTCACACATTAGCAGGATATTTTTTACTTACCTATTTAAAGTTCACTAATCTCTTCTGCTGTGTCCAGTTTGCTATAAGCACATCTACTGAGTGCATTTTATTTCTTTATTTTTTGGTTGGTTCCAGAATTAATATTTTATTCTGTGTTAAAAATAAGCAAATTTTGGCTAGGTGCTGTGGCTCACAGCTGTAATCTCACACTTTAGGAGGCTGAGATGGGTGGATCACGTGAGGTCAGGAGTTTGAGACCAGCTTGGCCAACATGGTGAAACTCTATCTCTAATAAAAATACAAAAAATTAACTGGGCGTGGTGGTGGGTGCCTTTAATCCCAGCTGCTTTGGAGCCTGAGGCAGGAGAATCGCTTGCACCTGGGTAGCAGAGGTTGTAGTGAGCCGAGATAGAACCAGTGCACTCCAGCCTGGGTGACAGAGTGAGACTCCATCTCCAAAAGTAAAATAAAACAAAATACAGTTAAACAAACAAACAAACAAATTTTTAACTGAATAGAGATCAAACTAAAAATCATATATGGGAGAATCAGAACAGAAGATATGGAAGATATGTGTGTGGATTGGAGAAATAAGTAAGAATATTACATCTTCATCCTTCAGTTGGGTGTTTTAATCGGAAAAGAAAATAAATATTTTTTAAAAATCACTTATTTAGAAATATGAGTATGAATATCCAAAGAGGTAACTCACTACTTAAAAATGGTTATCTTTGGGAAAAAGGAAAGGAGGAGAAAAGAGAGAACTCTGCACAATTTAACTTTTAGAACCGTTTGATGTTTATTTTTAATTCTACTTCTGTGTAACAAATTACTATTTGACCTTTAACAATTGTGGATCACTTTGCTAAAAAAAAAAAAAAAAAAAATTTAAATTATTTAATGAGAAAGAAATTAAGAATAAATAAACAGACTTTAATTATTCACTGGTGAATTTCTTTATCTTGTTTTTCATTTTCTTAAACCTCAATCACAATTGTTTTAATGTCTGTTTTATATAATTCCAATATCTGGATTTCCTGTTTTATTGTCTGTGCTTTCTCTTTATTTTTTCTTAGTTTGTTTCTTTTTCTGGACATGTTTGTTGATATTTAATTAAATGCCATATTATATTTAAAAAAAATTATAGTGTCTATGCATTTGTTCTCTCTCCTGAGAGAGATTTAACTTTTCATCCAGCAGGCATTTAAGATATGTAAAGATCATTTTTGGCTAATCAGTTATTGAGATAATTTAAGTCTGAACTTGATTCTACAAAGGCTTTGGTTTGCTCTTAATCTTAATGCATGTAGTATTTCAAGACCTTCAGCAGAAACCCTGGGGTTTTTATCAGTGCCCCTCCTCCCAGGGAGCTTATGGACTACAATTTCCCAAGAATTCTCTTTCACATTTCAGCCTCTTCCCTGCTGCTTGGTTACTTCCTCCCTTTCTTTTCCTTCCTTCCTTTCCCTCCCTCCCTCCCTCTTTTCTTTCTTTCTTTCTTTCTTTCTTTCTTTCTTTCTTTCTTTCTTTCTTTCTTTCTTTCTTTCTTTTTCTTTCTCTTTATTTTGTCTTTCTTCTTTCTTTTGGTCTCTTTTTCTTTCTTCCCCTCCTTCCTTCCTTTCTCCTTCCTTCCTTTTTTCTCCTTCCTTCCTTCCTGCCCTTCTGCCTCCTTCCCTGCCTCCCTTCCCTTCTCTTTTTCTTTCTTTCCCTCCTTCCTCCCTCTTTCTTTTTTCTCTCTTTTTTTCATTCTGTCTCTCTCTTTCCCTCTCTCTCTCTTTTTATACCTTTCACCATGTGCAGTTTCAAGGTGAATGAATGCCTTTAAGGGGACAGTGGAGAAGCTTATATAGTATAATAAATTATATAAGAATTTATATAATTTATAATATAAATTATTATTATACTATATAATATACTATATAATAAAATATATAGTATAATAGTTTATGTTTAAAAACATAAATATATAATTATTACAGTACTTCTGTTTATAGAAATGCCATATATTTATACATTGCATATATTTATATAATATATAAATTGTATATTATGTAAATATATAATATAATAAATAAAACAACATATTTATATAATATATATATGAATATATATTTGTATACATTCATATATTTGTATAGTGATAAATATATGTATATATTTGTATATAAAATATATGGTATTAATATTTATATATAAATAAACATTTTATATAAATAATATATAATATGACATTACATAATATACATTATATTATGTTATGACACATACTGTATGATATAGGTTATATCATATGTACTATTAATATATTTATACATAGTATATGTAATAATATACATATTATATTGTGTAATTATTATAATTCTATTATATAATTCATCCAAACTAAGGAATCAGAGGGAAAGATCTTATGAAGACCCTGTCACCTCTATTCCTCTGCCTGCGACTCACTGTGGAAACTACTGTAAATATAATATCTTCTTCTTTATTAGTCTGTTTTCACATTGCTGATAAAAGCATACCTGAGACTGGGCAATTTACAAATGAAAGAGATTTAATGGACTCACAGTTCCACATGTCTAGGAGGCCTCACAATCATGGTGGAAGGTGAAAGGTGCATCTCACATGGCGGCAGACAAGAGACAGAGTGAGAAAGCCAAGTGAAAGGGGTTTCCTCTTATAAAACCATCAGGTCTCATGACACTTATTCACTACCATGAAAACAGTATGGGAGAAACTACCCTCATGATTTAATTATCTTCCACCAGGTCCCTCCCACAACATGTGGTAATTATGGGAGTACAAGTTAAGATGTGATTTAGGAGGGGACATAGAGCCAAACCATATCACCTTCTATGCACATCTCTGAACTAGGTACATAAAACTCGACCAGTGGCTCCAGCATGTCACGTTGTTCAGAAGAACTGGGGCTGCTCACCCAGAGCAGTAAGACTAGCTATTCACATCAAGGTTTTGCAGCAGGAGAAAGGAAGGCATTTATTTGCAGGGCACCAAGCAAGGAGAATCAGGTAGCTCATGCTCAAGGCCCAACCACCCAGTTGGCTTACAGGAAAGGATTTTTAAAGGTGGGAGGCAGAAGCGACAGGCAAAGCCGTAAATCAATACATGAAGCCTCTACATTTGGTTTGACCTAAAAAAGCAGACATCTGGAAGCAGAGCCCACGTAGGCTCACGTTAGGGCTAGTAATCCCAATACTTTGGAAGGTGGGGGAGGTAGGATTTCTTGAGGCCAAGAGTTTCAGACAAGCCTGGGCAACATAGTGAGATCCCATCTCTACAAATGTCATAGGTGAGTTAAAAGATTTTTTGATTTGTGATTAGTTAAGGAGGTGAAGCTTTGTCTAAAAATATGGGGTCTGCAGAAAAGAATGTTCACTCTGGCCTGTGAGTGTGACTTCCTCCAGATCCCTCAGGAAGAAATTTAGAACAAGAACTCTAACCACAGTAGAGTTTAGTCCTCATTTCCTTTTTATCAGAGGTCTATGGGCTAGTGGATTGGTTTAATGGGAGTCTAGGTTTCTGAAAAACAACTCAAGGACATACACTAAGATGTTATGTTTAGATTCTATAGGGAGTGATTTGAGTTGACTGTGTGTAGCTCCCATAATTCCCATGTGTCGTGGGAAGGATCTGGTGGGAGGTAATTGAATCATACTAATTGAATCAGGTCTCCCCCATAGTAGTGAATAAGTCTTATGAAATCTGATGGTTTCATCAATGGTAGTTCCCCTGCACAAGCTCTCTTGCCTGCCGTCGTGTAAAATGTGACTTTGCTTCTCTTTTACCTTCTGCTATGATTGTGAGGCCTCCATAGCCATGTGGAACTGTGAGTCCATTAAACCCCTTTCCTTTTAAATTACCCAGTGTTGGGTATGTCTTTATTAGCAGCATGAGAACAGAGTGATAGAGGGAACAAAAATATTTCTTGACTCTACCATCCTTGGCTATTGCTTTTTTTTTTTTTTTTTGAAAGGAAAACCTGAATAGACCAATAACAAGGTCTGAAGTTGAGGCAGCAATTAAGAGCCTACCAACCAAAATAAGCCCAGGTCCAGATGGGTTCACAGCCGAATTCTACCAGACATACAAAAAGGAGCTGCTACCATTCCTTCTGAAACGATTCCAAACAATCCAGAAAGAGGGAATCCTTCCCAAATCATTTTATGAGACCAACATCATCCTGATACCAAAATCCGGCAGAGACTCAGCAAGAAAACTTCAGGCCAATATCCATGATGAACATAGATGCAAAAATCCTCAATAAAATACTGGCAAACCGATTGCAACAGCATGTCAAAAAGCTTATCCACCATGATCAAGTAGGCTTCATCCCGGGGATGCAAGGTTGGTTCAACATACGCAAATCTATAAACATAATCCACCACATAAACAGAACCAAAGACAAAAACCACATGATAATCTCAATTGATGCAGAGAAGGCCTTTGACAAAATCCAACAGCCCTTTATGCTAAAAACCCTCAATAAACTAGGTATTGATGGAACGTATCTCAAAATGATAAAAGCTATTTATGACAAACCATCAGCCAATATCATACTAAATGGGCAAAAACTAGAAGCATTTCCTTTGAAATCTGGCACTAGATAAGGATGTCCTCTCTCACCACTCCTATTCAATATAGTACTGGAAGTTCTAGCCAGAGCAATCAGGCAAGAAAAAGAAATAAAGGGTATTCAAATAGGAAAGGAGGAAGTCAAATTGTCTCTATTTGCAGATGACATGATTGTATATCTAGAAGACCCCATCATCTCAGCCCAAAATCTCCTGAAACTGATAAGCAACTT
>PVKV010040615.1:0-12101 GCA_004027835.1 Alouatta palliata
TCGATCTCTTGACCTCGTGATCCACCTGCCTCGGCCTCCCAAAGTGCTGGGATTACAGGCTTGAGCCACCGTGCCCGGCCTGAGACTCTGTCTTAAAAATAAAAAAAGGTATAGTACAGTGGTTCGATCTTGGCTCATTGCAACCTCTGCCTCCTAGGTTCAAATGATTCTCCTGCCTCAGCCTCCTGAGTAGCTGGGATAACAGGCATGCGCCACCACTCCCAGCTAATTTTTGTATTTTTAGTAGAGATGGGTTTCACTATGTTTGCCAGGATGGTGTTGATCTCTTGACTTCATGATCTGCCCACCTCATCTTCCCACAGTGCTGGGATTACAGGCGTGAGCCACCATGCCCAGCCAGTTTTTAGATATTTACAGAGTTGTGTAACCATCACCATAATCTAATTTTAGAACATTTGCATCACTCCCAAAAGAAACTTTGTACCCATTAGCTACGTTGGTATTTATTTTATTCCTGGTACCCTGAAAGTTGCTTTAAGGGTATTATTTCATTTAGTCTTCCAAAAACCTCTGAATTTGGTATTATTATTCCTTTTCATGGATTAGAAAACCAAGACCCAGAAATAGGTAAACTTGCCCAGGATTACACAAACTTCTGGTGCCAGAGCTGGGATTCAAACTCAGTTTTGGTTGACGACAAAGCCTGCCCTTCTCAAACCAAAGCATAACCCAGCCTCGGGAATCTGGTCTTTTAGCTCTGCCTTATTATGCTCCTCAAGGCTGATTCTTTCTTTGGTGCCTCAGCTGGTCGTTCTATTTCGGTCCCATTGCCGATGCCCTTAATGTTTTTTTGGCCAGGCTCATGCATCTTGTATCAGAGCCCTGGCCTCTTTCCCTTTAATCCACTCTTCTCACAGATCAACTTCCTAATGCCCAACCCTGCTCAGGTTACCCACAGTCTCCACTCTGAACAGGTCCACATTGCCTCTGGGGTAAACTCTTCCACTCCTTAACACAGTGTCCAGAACTCTCGGGGGCCTGGCCCTGGTCCACTCTTCCAACTTGATCTTGTCCTCCACCCCCACATAAACCTTTGCTCCTGTCAACTGGGCCCTTGCCAGCTTTCAAAAGCATCTTACATGTTCCTATCTCCCCATGTTTGGTCCTGCTCTTTGTGTAATGTCCTCCCTCAATTCCGTTCACCTAAATCTTAGTCCAGCTACAAACCTCCTCCACCCAGCTGTCTCTGCTCTCACCACGAGTCAGTGGCTCCTCCCACTCTCTCCTTCCTTCCACTCCCTTTGGTTCCTCCAAGTGGGCCCTTATCACATACCTCCTTCTATAGTGACTTGGGCTGGTCTAGACTGTCAGATCCATGAATCTAGAGGTTAGGTTCCTCTAATTTGCCAGGCCTGTGTCACTTGCCCACCCCTTAGCCAGAAATGGGATCAGTGCCACCCAAAATACATGGACTGAGGATAGGGAAGCAGAGAGCACCTACAGACATGCTGTGTGCATCAAAACAAAATCCTGTCCGATATAGGCAGGATGTGTTTTTTCCATGGTGAAACCCCATCTCTACCAAAAAAAGACCTAAATAACCTCATTGTTTCTATTAAATCTTTGATTTGACTCATTTGTTCCTTTATTCATTCAACAAATAGTTGGCTAAGCAAAGCCAAATATGTCACTTGACTAGCCTTAAAAAAGATTCTCAAGTCACGAAGCTACACTCCAGTGAGAAGACATCACTACTCAAGCAATCATATAAACACATCTAGAAATGCAGCAAACGTAAAACAGAGCCTAGGACACAATTCTTGAGTTCTCCAGAAATTGTTTAGGTTTTCTAATCTAAATGATTATGTGGGATTATGTTAACTGGGAAACAAGCATTTTCTTTCACAATTGGAAGTGGTCCTTACTCCAGGCCAGGCATGGTAGCTCATGCCTGTAATCCTAACACTTTGAGAGGTTGAGGTGGGTGGATCACCTGAGGTCGGGAGTTTGAGCCTGACCAACATGGTGAAACCCCATCTCTACCAAAAATATAAAAATTAGCCAGGCACTGTGGCAGGTGCCTATAATCCCAGCTACTCAGGAGGCTGAGGCAGGAGAATCCCTTGAGCTCGGGAGGTGGAGGTTGCAGTGAGCCACGATTGTGTTACTGCACTCCAACCTGGGCGACAGAGTGAGACTCCATCTCAAAATAAATAAATAAATAAATAAATAAATAAATAAATTAATTCACGTATTTCAGAAGAGGTAGTTTTATATTTAATTCACACTAAAGTGTAACTGAATGAACAAAAGCAGCTGTCTCTTTCGATAACTCTGAAAAAAGATAAGTCCTATGGCTGGGAACAACTGTAGATCCCTGGATGGAGATGTGTAAGTCTGAGAGGCTAAAGGACAATTTCTTTTACTTTCTGATATGTGTGTGTGTGTGTGTGTGTGTGTGTATTTTTTTAAGACAGGTTTTCACTCCTGTTGCCCAGGCTGGAGTGCAGTGGTGCCATTTCAGTTCACTATAAGCTCTGCCTCCGGGGCTCAAGAGATTCTCCTGCCTCAGACTTGAGAGTAGCTGCGACTACAAGCACAAGCCACAGCACCCAGCTAATTTTTGTATTTTTTTGGCTGAATGTGGTGACTCACTCCTGTAATTCCAGCACTTTAGGAGGCTGAGGTGGGCAGATCACCTGAGGTCAGGAGTTTGAGACCACCCTGGCCAACATGGTGAAATCTCACCGCCATTAAAATTACAAAAATGAGGCTGGCCCGGCGATTCATGCCTGTAATCCTAGCACTTCGGGAGACCCGAGCTCAGGGATTGCCTGAGCTCAGGAGTTCCAGACCAGCCTAGGCAAGATGGCGAAACCCTGTCTCTACTAAAAATACAAAAAATTAGCTGGGTGTGGTGCTGCGCGCATCTAAAATTCCAGGTATTTGGAAGGCTGAGACATGAGAATTGCTTAAACCCAGGAGGTGGAACGCAGGTTGCAGTGAGCCAAGATCGTGCCATTGCACTCCACCCTGGGCGACAGAGTGAGACTCTGTCTGTCTCAAAAAAAAAAAAAAAAGTATTTTTTGTAGAGACAGGGTTCGCCAAGTTGCCCAGGCTGGTCCTCAACTCCTGAGCTCAAATGATCCGCCTGCCTCGGCCTCCCAAAGTGCTGGGATTACAGGTGTAGGCCACCGTACCGGGCCTTACTTTCTGATTTTGAATGGGGGAATCTTTGAAGCTGACTCTAAAGCCTCCATATCTAGAGGACAGAAAGGTAGGAGAAGCCTTAGTGCCTTTCCTGACCTTCATTCTACTTCCTAGTCACTATAGAGACTTTATGTGCAAAATTTATCTTCATACCAAAACAAGCTCCATGAGAATGGGTTGCAGTGGAGGGAAAAGGGATCTGTCCTTGTATCAGTTCACATGACTATGGAGATAACACCCAACTCAGTGGGCTCACAATGTACTGGCCTGCTCTTGACCATCACATATGTGTTACTGCTTTGAAACTTTCACCAGCCCCTGTGTCCTTCTGACCTGGGGCCTGGGATAGTGTCTTACTCCATTATCTGTTGCTTATAACAGAGTACCTGAAACTGGGTAATTTATAAAGAAAATAAATTTATTTCTTACAATTATAGAGGCTGAGAAGTTCAAGGTCAAGGGGCTGCATCTGGTTGACAGAATTCTTGCTGATTGAGACTCTGTGAAGAGTCCCAAGATGGTAAGAGTCCAAAGATGGTATTACATGGTAAGGGGGCTGAGTGTGCTAGCTCAGGTATCTCTTCCTCTTTTTTTTTTCTTTTGAGATAGAGGTTCACTCTTGTTGCCTAGGCTGGAGTGCAACGGCACGATCTCAACTCACTGGAACCTCCGCTTCCTAGGTTCAAACGATTCTCCTGCCTCAACCTCCCGAGTAGCTGGGATTACAGGCACCCACCACCACTCATGGCTAATATTTTGTAGTTTTAGTAGAGACGGGATTTCACCATGTTGGCCAGGCTGTTCTTGAACTCTTGACCTCAGGTGATCCACCCATGAGGCATTAAGTTTGCCCCAGTCCTGAATAAACAGGTGGTTGTACACATAAAGAGACCTGAGAAACAAAAAATTGAGAATGATTTGTAGGAAACGTGTCCCTTCATTATTCCCCTCTTTACGGATTTCTCCATGGGGAGAAATCTCGTGGGAGGCAAGGCTCTCCTCCTAGCAGACAGTGGAGGCATGAGAGACTTAGGCTCATCTTGCCAGATGTTCTCACTCAAGACTCTGTCTTTCCAGGGAGTTTCAAACCCCCAGGATAAATGGGCAGTCGGTGGAGGGGAGCCTGCTGCAGTGGACAGCTTTAGATGGCGTGACCTCAGCTGGGTTTCCTGCTCTCTAGCCCCTTTTCTTCCTGTCAGTTCTTCAGCCTAGTTTCCTTCCAACAAATCTGGTTTCTGTTTCTATTAGGCAAGTCTGTTTTCAGTGCTTGCAACCCTGCCTGACATGTACATAAATGTTCAGTTAGAGGGGATGGTTTAAATAAACACAGAAACATCTATAATATGGAATATCATGCAGCAGTTCAAAAGAGTAATGGCAGAACTCTGGATATGGATGTGGAAAAATATCCATAATACACATGTAAGGACAGTACAGTATATCATTCTTTATTTAAAAATTAAAACAAAGTTATGTATGTCTTCTTTTTTTTTCGAGACGGAGTCTCTCTCTGTTGCCCAGGCTGGAGTGAAATGGCGCGATCTCGGCTCACTGCAACCTCCGCCTCCTGGGTCAAGTGATTCTTCTCCCTGCTTCAGCTTCCTGAGTAGGTTGGATTACATGTGTGTGCCACCATGCCGGCTAATTTTTGTATTTTTAGTAGAGATGGGGTTTTGTCATGTTGGCCAGGTTGGTCTGAAACTCCTGATCTCAGGTGATCTGCCTGCCTTGGCCTCCCAAAGTGCTGGATTACAGGCATGATGAGCCCTGCACCTGGCCAAAATTATGTATTTCTCTATGGATATGCATGCTATCATTATAGTGAAATGCTAAAAAAAAAAAACACCTATTTTTTGTTTATACCTATATTCCCAGGCCTAGAACAGTGCCTGGCATATAGTAGACACTCAATAAATCTTTGTTGAATTAATATATTATATAGAAAAAGATCTGGAAGGACACGTATAAAACTGAAAATGGGCTGGGCGCGGTGGCTCACGCCTGTAATCCCAGCACTTTGGGAGGCCGAGGCGGGCGGATCACAAGGTCAAGAGATCGAGACCATCCTGGTCAACATGGTGAAACCCCTTCTGTACTAAAAATACAAAAAAATTAGCTGGGCGTGGTGGTGCGCGCCTGTAGTCCCAGCTACTAGGGAGGCTGAGGCAGGAGAATTGCTTGAACTCGGGTGGTGGAGGTTGCAGTGAGCCGAGGTCGTGCCACTGCACTCCAGCCTGGCACCTGGTGACTGAGTGAGACTCTGTCTCAAAAAACAAAACAAAACAAAAAAAAACCCCTGAAAATGGTGGTTTCTTAGAGGAGGGACTAGAATGTAGACAAGGGTAAATTTTTATCCATATTATTTGAGTTATTTTTTAACAATAAAAATATCTTTCTGTATTACTTGTGTAATTAAACAATATGAAAAGAAGAGCTCTTGTTGCCCAGGTTGGAGGGCAATGGTGGGATCTCAGCTCACCACAACCTCTGCCTGCCGGGCTCAAGTGATTCTCCTGCCTCAGCCTCCTGAGTAGCTGGGATTACTGGCATGTGCTACCACACCCGCCTAATTTTGTATTTTTAGTAGAGATGGGGTTACTCCATGTTGGTTAGGCTGGTCTCAAACTCTTAATCTCATGTGATCTGCTTGCCTCGGCTTCCCAAAGTCCTGGGATTACAGATGTGAGCCACTGCACCCAGCCTAGATTATCATTTTTTAAGATATCAGTAGGTACCCTCACCCCATCCCTAACAAGATTTGAAACCAATGCAAGGCTCAGAAATGCTGCTTGTGCATGTGATGCTTTTGATGTGGGCATCCAAATGTCCTGCTTTAGGCCCAGTGTGGTGGCTGACACCTGTAATCCCAGCACATTGGGAGGCTGAGGCGGACGCATAACTTGAGGTCAGGAGTTCGAGACCAGCCTGACCAACATGGTAAAATCCTGTCTCTACTAAAAATACAAAAATTAGCTAGGCATGGTGGTGTGTGCCCATAGTCCCACCTAGTCAGGAGGCCGAGGCAGGAGAATCGCCTGAACCTGAGAGGCAGAGGTTGTGGTGCAGTGACCTGAGATCATGCCACTGCATTCCAGCCTGGGCGACAGAGCAAGACTTCATCACACACAAAAATAAAAATTAAAAAAACAAAAGAAAAAGTAAAAAAAATATTGCTTTAATTTAAACAGAGGGCAGAGTATACAAAAGTATAAAACAGAAAGATGCATCGAGGGCTGTGAGTCATTTGCACTGTTGAAGGGTGAAGTTAGAGGTGGGGTCAGGGGCAGATCTTCCTTCCCAGCTTTCCTCCCTCCCTTTTTCCCTGCCATGGAGGGGAGGGCCTAGAAAAACAAAGATGATTAGAACACCACTTCTGCCCCCAAAGCTTGCGGTATTGTGGGGTAGGTAGATGGATTTGTAGTGACATTCGTGGCAGACTCAAGTCCATGGGTTTGCTCCTAAACCCTCCTGACAGTCCTGGCCTCTTCCTTTCTCCAAACTTCTGAATTCCTAGGAGTCTGTTCCCCACTTTGATATTTAGCCCCCACCCAAGCCCCATAATTCTAAACTATCTTCTGTGGTGTGTGACTTAAATGTGTTAATTTTGTCTTCCTGAGTCTATTGAGGGCTGGGGCCACCTTTCTGTGACCTTTTGTTCAACTAGACTGTTGAAAACAAGATGACCTTCTGAACTGTCTTGAATTCCTGCGGAACACACTTATCACCAGGCTGACAATCTGTACCTAGATAGAGTAAGGATGACTTCAGAGAAGTCATGATACCCTTGCAGAAACAAAGGTGTGCAGGTTTGTCAGCTGAGTTTGTGTTTTTACAGCACTCAGCAATGATATTTGCTTTTAATCAGAAATGATATTTGCTTTTAATCAGAAGTCACAGCAGAACAGTTGGTTTTGAAGAGAAACACTTTTCTCCGGTGTAATTGATTAAACTGTAACCATGATGTAATGTGTGGTCCTTATCACATAGCCACGGAGATAAGCCACGTGTTACCTGAGAAGGGAGGGAAGGGAGTTTAGCATTCTTTTATTTCCTTATTTATTTTAGAGACAGGGTCTTACTGTGTTGCCCAGGCTGGAGTGCACTGGCTATTAACAGGCACAATTCCATTACTGATCATCACAGGGTTTTTTTTGTTTTTTTTTTCCTGTTTCTGTGGAGACCGGGTCTCACTCTGTCGCCCAGGCTGGAGTGCAGTGGCATGATCTCAGCTCACTGCAACCTCCGCCTCTGCCTCAGCCTCCCGAGTAGCTGGGATTACAGCTGTCTACCACCATGCCTGGCTAATTTTTTTTCTATTTTTAGTAGAGACGGGGTTTTACCATGTTGGTCAGGCTGGTCTCGTGAGCCACCATGCCTGGCCAGCATGGGGTTTTTGATATACTCTGCTTCCAGCCTAGGCTGTATCACTTCTCCTTAGGCATTCTGGTGGCCCCCACTCCTGGGAGGTCACCACGTTGATGCCACACTTAGTGCAGACACCCCATAGGCATAGTGCATTCCAGCACAGAACTGGACTCAAGCAATTCTCTTGCGTCAGCAGTAGCTGGCTCGGCTCGTTGCAACCTCTGCCTCCCGGTTTCAAGCGATTCTTCTGCCTCAGCCTCCCGAGTAGCTGGAACTACAGGCGTCCATCACCATACCTGCTAATTTTTGTATTTTGAGTAGAGACAGGGTTTCTACTCGTTTCACTAAACTCTACTGCACATATTTCAAATTTAAAAGCAAGTACTTCTAGGTTGCCACTCCCTATCTGATCTTGAGGAATTTCTCTCTGGGTTAAGACAGAGAATGTCTTGCCTTAAATGAATGAATTAATTAATAGCTGGGAGCTGTGGCTCATGCCTGTAATCCCAGCACTTTGCGAGGCTGAGGTAGGAGGATTGCTTGAGCTCAGGAGTTCAAGACCAGCCTGAACAACATGGTGAAACCCTGTCTCTACAAAACATACACATAAATAAATAAATAAGAAAAATTATTTATTTATTTTCAACTTTCATTTTAGATTTGGGGGTACATGGGTAGGTTTGTTATCTGGGTATATTGTGTGATGATAAGATACAGGTATGGAGTGTTGTATTTTAGAAAGTGATGAGTCACTTTCACAGCCAACAGCTCTATAATTCTGAGATTTACATATCAGGACAAAATTTGAACGTAGGCTGGTGATTTCTGACTTGAATCTAAAAGTCGGTGGAATCGAAAGGGTTAATCAAAATGAGAAACTACCACTCCCGGCAGGCCTCGGGGCTGGTTCGTCTTCCCCGCCCCTCCCTTTTTTTCCGCCAGAGCTGAGAAAGACCAATGATGGTTAGTCATTTGAATAGACCAATAATATATTAAACGGTTCTGGTTGAGGAGGGGCGGACCAGTCATCCAACCGCACGGAAGAGGTGGAAACATATTAACCAATCCAAAGATGTGGGGGCGGGACCTAAGGGGGGCGGTGAAAGAAGTTTGCTGACGAAGATGGCGACTGAGGCACTGAGTGAAGGGGAGGTGCCAGCCCGCGAATCCGGCCGGAGGTGAGCTGAGTTTGGTCCAGTTTCCTGGGAAACGCGGCCTTGAGCTGGTGGTCCTGCCGCCTTTGCCTTCGGTCGCAGTGGCGCACGGTTGGGCTTTGTTTCTTTCTCCCATGGCATTTCTCACGGTCGCGCCTGCGGGGGCTGAGGCGCGGGGGTCCGGCCTCGGCGCTGGGCTCCAGCCAGGTCCCCGGCTCCGTCCTGCCGTTGTCCTGGGGGCTCCGCCAGCTGTGCTGGCTGCAGGCTTGGGGTGGCAGCACTGATCGCCTTGGCGCCGAGACTCCTCTGGATGGCGAGGAAACGGAAGTCCAGGGCTGTTTAGCGAATTTTTCACGGTTACACACATCGCTTCATATCTTCCCCAAGGCACTTGGCACGTTCAGATCCGAACAAGGATTTGAGTGTCAATTAGAACTGTATTGAGTCCTTGGGCCAGTTTTTAAACCTCTCTCGACTTCAGTTTCTTCATCTGTAAAGGGGCATGAGGATGCCTGTTTCAAAGTGTCAAGACTGAATAAGACAATCCATTTAAAGCTAGCACTGAGCTAAATCGATAATGACAACTCTACGCGATAGAGTTTTTTCTTCCTAGCAGAACAGCTAAGGAGCAGATGGGGGAGGGATCTGTAGTCCAGGACATCATGACTTTATTTCCATAGGGTGTTCTTTCCTACACAGCCACACCGAGGTTTAGTGTTTCCAGGAAAGAGTTTCGAGGCGGTGTTGCCTTAGCCTTGACACCTAAGTTGTCTTTTTTTTTTTTTTTTTTGGAGGCGGAGTTTCGCTCTTGTTACCCAGGCTGGAGTGCAATGGCGCGACCTCGGCTCATCGCAACCTCCGCCTCCTGGGTTCAAGCAATTCTCCTGCCTCAGTCTCCCGAGTAGCTGGGACTACAGGCACGTGCCACCATGCCCAGCTAATTTTTGTATTTTTAGTAGAGACGGGGTTTCACCATGTTGACCAGGATGGTCTCGATCTCTTGACCTCGTGATCCACCCGCTTCGGCCTCCCAAAGTGCTGGGATTACAGGCGTGAGCCACCGCGCCCGGCTAAGTTGTCTTAATTGATTACAATGTTGTTTTTCGGTATACTTCAATAGATTGAATTTATTTACATTGCCTCAGCGTAACTCAGTAAAATACATCGGTTTGGCGTCTTTTGGTTCCATTTGTACAGAATAGGAGATTCCAAGAATCTTGGGAAGCTGACTTTATGACCCGGCTTCTTCTCGAGCCTAGATGAGCGAGCTTGAGTCTGTTATTTAAAATATGATACGGGACCGGGCGTGGTGGCTCATGCCTGTAATCCCAGCACTTTAGGAGGCCAAAGCAGGCAGATCACCTGAGGTCGGGAGTTTGAGACCAGCCTGGCCAACATGATGAAACTCTGTCTCTACTAAAAATGCGAAAATTAGGCAGGCGTGATGGTGGGCGCCTGTAGTCCCGGCTACTCGGGAGGCTGAGGTGGAGGTTGCAGAGAGCCGAGATTGTGCCATTGCACTCCAGCCTGGGTGACAGAGCAAGACTCCGTTTCATAAATAAAATAAAATATGATATGGAAGAGTTTGAATTTCTTTTTTTCTAACACAGGGTCTCTTTCTGTCGCCCAGGCTGGAGTGCAGTGGCGCTATCAGAGGTCCCTGCAGCCTCAATCTCCTGGGCTCAATCCATCCTCCCTTCTCAGCCTCCTGAGTAGTTGGGACTTCAGGCATGTGCCACTATGCCCAGCTAGCGGTTTTTTTTTTTTTTTTTTTTTTTTGTAGAAACAGGGGTTTTGCCATGTTGCCCAGGGTGATCTTGAGTTCCTGGTATAAATGATCCTCCTGCCTTGGCCTACCCAAGTGCTGGGATTATAGGTGTGAGCCACTGCACCTGGCCTGAATTTCTTTATAGTATATTATATTGCCAGTTGAATTTAAATTTTGAGTGAGAATATTAGATAATTACATGATCAGCAGGCATTCACACAATCTTACCTGAACCTGAAACCATTTCATCAATTCCATGTTGTAAAAGAGAAATTTGGGATTTCTGTAAGGCATTTTGAGGGCAGGACACACATATGTGTTTATCACATATTTCCAGTGCTTAGCTTTGTGTAGGTGATCAATAATTAGTGAATAATAGTCTGTTATTTCTAAGAAAAATATTTTCTCATGGTGATAAATACTTTACAAATTCTTTCTTGCCCTATAAAGATTAATCTTTCTAATGTTTATTGATGTGTGGCCCCTTGTTTTGTCTGATTGGCACAGATGAGTATATATTTAAATATTGAATGCAGAATATGGATCATTTAGAACTGTCCAGCTTTTTGTTTTCTCCTCCTTCTCATTCTTATTTTTTTATTTTTATTTTTTGAGACGGAGTTTCGCTCTTTTTGCCCAGGCTGGAGTGCAATGGTGTGATCTAGGCTTACCGAAATCTCCACTTCCCAGGTTCAAGCAATTCTCCTGCCTCAGCCTCCCGAGTAGCTGGGATTACAGGCGTGTGCCACCATGCCCAGCTAATTTTTGTATTTTTAGTAGAGACGGGGTTTCACCATGTTGACCAGGATGGTCTCGATCTCTTGACCTTGTGATCCACCCGCCTCGGCCTCCCAAAGTGCTGGGATTACAGGCTTGAGCCACCGCGCCCGGCCTGTTTTTTTTTTTTTTGAGACAGGGTCTCACTGTGGTCCAGGCTAGAGTGTAGTGGCATGATCATGGCTCACTATACCCACGACCTCCTGGGCTCAAGCAATCCTCTCACCTCAGCTGGTCTCAAGTAGCTGGGACTACAGGCATGCGCCACCATACTTGGCTAATTTTTAAAATTTATTCTAGAGACTGGGTCTTCCTGTATTACCCAGGTGGGCTTCAAACTCCTGGGCTCAAGCAGTCCTCCTGCCTTAGCCTCCCATAGTGTTGGGATTATAGGTGTGAGCCACTGTATCTGGCCAAAGATTTAAACAAGGAAAAATTGTTCTGCCTGTAAAGATTCCCATGTTATGTTTTTGACCTGTTGATGAGGAGCACCCCTTCCCTTTCATTTTTAGTCTCTATTAAGTAGAATAGTCCTTTAAAATTTAACACACTTCATTTGTTATACCTTCAGGTTACTCTTTTTTTTTTTTTTTAAGTTTAATCATTTTTATTTCAAGTGTATTTTAAAAATCAGATCACAAGGTCAAGAGATCGAGACCATCCTGGCCAACATGGTGAAACCCCATCTCTACTAAAAATACAAAAAATTAGCTGGGCGTGGTGGCACACGCCTGTAATCCCAGCTGCTCAGGAGGCTGAGGCAGGAGAATTGCTTGAACCTAGGAGGCGGAGGTTGCAGTGAGCCGAGATTGCGCCACTGCACTCCAGTCTGGCGCCTGGCGGCGGAACGAGACTCTGCCTCAAA
>PVKV010040616.1:0-12067 GCA_004027835.1 Alouatta palliata
TTGTTACCCAGGCTGGAGTGCAATGGCGCGATCTCGGCTCACCGCAACCTCCGCCTCCTGGGTTCAAGCAATTCTCCTGCCTCAGCCTCCCGAGTAGCTGGGACTACAGGCACGTGCCACCATGCCCAGCTAAGTTTTGTATTTTTAGTAGAGACGGGGTTTCACCACGTTGACCAGGATAGTCTCGATCTCTTGACCTCGTGATCCACCCGCCTCGGCCTCCCAAAGTGCTGGGATTACAGGCGTGAGCCACCGCGCCCGGCGAGTCCTTGTCTTAAAATGTGTCTCTGAGTCAGGAGCGGCAAAGAGGCCTGGAGGACAGCCTTTCCCCACTGCCCCTACCTTACTCTCTCAATCTGAGCTCCAGGTTTGGGCAGTAGAGGATTACCCTGAGGCCAAGGACGAATGTCAGCGGTACGGGAGAAGGAACTCGGCGGTGGAGGGGAGTTTGTGCGCACATTTACAGAGTCAGGGGCATTTCCAGTCTAAGTAGGATTCTTAGAGGCGGTCACAAAAAGGAATCGGGTGGAAGAGCTGAGACTTGAGTGAGGAAAGGGTGATGGGGGTAGGGCGGGGGTGGGGTTTGGGTGGATCAGGTTGATATTTATACAGGGATAGGTTTATCCTGAAAGGCTGGAGACTGCGACAGGAGAGGAGGAAACGGAGGGCTAGGAGGAGCGAAGGAGCACACAGATGAAGCGGGTGATAAAGGCTTTTACAAGCGGGGAGGCGTGGGCTGGTGACAGGCGGAGGGCGGGGAGCGAGTGCCTGCGTGTACAGGGATCTATATGAGAAGCGTGAGGGGCGGCGGGCAGGCGAGGGCAGGGCTAGGGCGTGGGCCGCGTAGCGCGGGGCGGGAAAGTGGGCATGGGAGATGGGAGAATAACGGGGTGGCGCGCCTCTGGCTTCTTAGTTTGCTCCCATTGAGACTTTTAAGATTTTCTTCTCTCTTGGAAGGAAGCTGGGTTGGGGCGTTGGGTGGCCGCGGAGGGCAGGGGCCCCGGGGCGCGCCGGGTGCTAGGTGTGCGCCGTGCGTCGCGGGGGGGTGGGGGCGGGCTCCGCCCCTGGCAGGGGGCCTGAACGCGTGCGAGGAGCCGCCGCCGCCGCTCGGGGTCGCCTGGAGCCCCAGATTCCCGAGCGCTCGGCTCGCATGGCAGCCGCTTCGGCGCCCGGCCCCGCGGCCAGCTAGGGGCGGCCCCGCGCTCCCGCCCGGCCCCTCGGCAGCGACCGTCGGATCCGTCCTCGCTCTGCGCCCCGAGGCGCGCCGCCTCTCCGCCGGAGGTGAGGACTGCGGGGAACAGGGCGCGCGGGGCTACGGGCGCGGCGGGGATTCCAGGCCCCGCGCCGCCGCCGAGCCCAGCGCGGCGGAGATAGGAAGGGGACGTGGGAGCGAGAGGTGGGGGGGCTGTCGGAGCTGTGGGGCGGAGACTGCTCGCTGCCGGGAACCGTCCCTCCCGGCCCCCGCGTCCCCTCCGTGCTCGAGGCCGCCTCTCTGCGCTGTCCCCAATCCCGCGGACCCCTCCGTCCTGACTGCGATCCCCAGCTGTTCCTGCGCCTGGCCTCGCTCCGCGTTGCCCATCTTTCGCCTCCTTCTTGCAGACCCCGCTCCCAGGTTCTTGTCTTTGCTCTCCTCGCCTGCTCAACCCTTCCCCGCCCCCGCCCTCCCGCTGTCCCCACCCTTTCTTCTGTCCCGGCGCCCCTCTCTCTCGTCCGATCCTGTCACTTGGAACCCGTATCCGTGCCGCTATCTCCGCATCTGGCCGCTTCCCAACCGGTGCCGTCCCACAGGTGTCCACGCGTCCGACCGTCCATCCGTCTGTCCCTCCTGGGGCCGGCGCTGACCATGCCCAGCGGCTGCCGCTGCCTGCATCTCGTGTACCTGTTGTGCATTCTGGGGGCTCCGGGTCAGCCTGTCCGAGGTGAGCGCGCCCGCGGGCTCCAGTCGCGGCCCTGTCCAGCGGTCCTCGCTTGCACATTGACCTCTGCCGGCCGGAGACTGCACTGCAGCTGCTCCGACCCGCGGGGCAAGCAAAACCGAGGTTGCCTCTTTGGAATGGGATGGGTTTCTGTGTTGTCCTGCCCTTGGGCTGAGTCCACTCAGTCACCGGAACCCCAATCCTCTTCTGAGTCCCCCATCCCAGGTAGCCGTGTCCTGACTAAGACTCACCACTCCCACATCAATCTCTTGCAGCTGATGACTGCAGCTCCCACTGTGACCTGGCCCACGGCTGCTGTGCACCTGACGGCTCCTGCAGGTACCTGTCGTGAGCACGTGCCCCCAAACCCTTTGGTCCCCATATCCCAGCCCTTCACATGCACAACAGATTGTCTACGGGCTTCAGACTCTACTCTTCATGCCTCATCACTCCTATGGCTGACTGGCCAGCCCCCCTTTCCCCTTTACCTCACCTCTGTTGCTTCTTCTAGTTTTTATCTCCCCACTTCTTTCATCTCCCAAGTCTGATTCAGGGATTCCATCTGAACCATTGCTCCTCAAGATACAGGGAAAGAGACCTAAAGCTTGAGAGAGTTTGGGGATTGGGTGCCATTAGGAAATGGGGAGATAAAGGAAAGAGAGAAAGAGAAACAGGTTAGCCTGGAAAAGAAACGCTGCAGGGAGGGTTGCTGGAAAGAAACATTTATAATGAAAGAGGATCTTTCTTGATGAGTTTGAGTAGTTGGTTCACTGAGGTGGAGGGTGGAGATTGGGCAAATTCTGTAGCAGGAGGAAAGTGGACATAAAGAAATGAGCTGATAGGGCAGGTAGTTCAATTGGCTGGGGATCTTTTCATCCCTGGAGAGCTTTTAAAATATGGGTCGAGTGTTTGCCCTGGAATCGGGGTGGGAAGATAGTTCTGATGACCGTTTTTTTTTTTTGAGATGGAGTCTCACTGTGTTGCCCAGGCTGGAGTGCAGTGGTGCGATCTCAGCTCACTGCAGCTCTGCCTCTTGAGTTCAAGTGGTTCTCCTGTCTCAGCCTCTTCAACAACAGATTACAGATGCGCACCACCATGCCTAGGTAATGTTTTGTATTTTTAGTGGAGATGAGGTTTCACTCAGTTGGCCAAGCTGGTCTTGAACTCCTGACCTCAAGTGATCCACCGGCCTCAGCCTCCCAAAGTGCTGGGATTACAGGTGTGAGCCACCACACCTGGTGCTGATGACCTTTCAAGATCATTCTTCTTTAAATGTTTGTGAGCACCTCACACATGCCAGGAGAGGTACTGGAGGCATCTACAGACATTTTATGTCTTCCCCTACTCAACCCTACAAGGTGTATCCCCAATTTACAGATGAGAAAACTGATGTTTAGGTTAGACAAAGTACAGAACCAGGGTTTGAATGCTGATGTCTGATGGTCTGATTCCATATGTGTCCTATGACCCTGCACAGCCCTACACCTACCTGGGACAGGTCTGCTTTCCCTTAGGGGCTGTCATATCCTTTGGTTTCTACAAGCTCTGGTTCTGTCTCCTCCATTTCTTCACTTCCATGACCCAGAGCCCTGACCCTGTGCTTCTCCCTGTCAGGTGCGACCCAGGCTGGGAGGGGCTGCACTGTGAGCGCTGTGTGAGGATGCCTGGCTGCCAGCATGGTACCTGCCACCAGCCATGGCAGTGCATCTGCCTCACTGGCTGGGCGGGCAAGTTCTGTGACAAAGGTAGGGGAAGGAAGGGTAGCTGTTGGTTGGGAACCCTATGCTCTTAGGGGAACATCCATCAGTGTTTATTGAGTGCCTATTGTGTCCTTGTCAAACCCTCAAATACATGGTATTTTATAATTTTTTATCTTATACTTTTTTTGTCTGAATTGATCCTCACATAACCCCATGGGATAGGAAACACAGCTGCTAAAAATCGTACTCAGTTTTGAAACTAAGGCCCACAGAAGAGCTATAACCTGCTCAGTCAGTTTTTTGTTTTTGAGATGAACTCTCAATCTGTCACCCAGGCTGGAGTGCAGTGATGTGATCTAAGCTCACTGCAACCTCCACCTCCTGGGTTCAAGTGATTCTCCTGCCTCAGCCTCCCGAGTAGCTGGGATTACAGGTGCCCGCCACCACATCCAGCTAATTTTTTTTTTTTTTTTTTTTGAGACTGAGTCTCATTCTATTGCCCAGGCTGGAGTGCAGTAGTGTGATCTGGGCTCACTGCAACCTCTGCCTCCCGGGTTTAAGCGATTCTCCTGCCTCAGCCTCCCAAGTAGCTGGGATTACAGGTGCCTGCCACCACACCTGACTAATTTTTGTATGTTTAGTAGAGATGGGATTTCACCATGTTGGCCAGGCTGTTCTCCAGATCCTGACCTCAAGTGATCCACCTGCCTTAGCCTCCCAAAATGCTGGAATTACAGGTGTAAGCCACTTCACTGGCCTAATTTTTCTATTTTTAGTAGAGGTGGGGTTTTGCCATGTTGGCCAGGCTGGTCTCAAACTCCTGACTTCAAGTCGCTCCCCCACCTCGGCCTCCCAAAGTGCTGGGATTACAGGCGTGAGGCACCATACCCAGCCCAAAGTCAGTTTGAGACAGACTGAGAGCGAGGGTCAGGAGCCTCCTGACTCCAAATTCAGTGTTGTCTCTCCCTAGTACACACCAGCCTGGGCTGGGTTTGTAGTATAGCCACACCCACAGAGCCTGGGGCCTGGAAGGCATGGACAAGTCTGGTCTGGGGACCAGATGTGATGGGCTATCCCAGAGCCTTTCCTGTCCCTTCTCCAGATGAACATATCTGTACCACGCAGTCCCCCTGCCAGAATGGAGGCCAGTGCATGTATGACGGGGGCGGTGAGTACCACTGTGTGTGCCTACCAGGCTTCCATGGGCATGACTGCGAGCGCAAGACTGGACCCTGTGAACAGGCAGGGTGAGTGCTGTGCCCTCCGGGTGAGTGTAAAGTTAGACCGGAACCTGGTGATGGGATGAGGAAAGAGGCAGGACTGTTAGGAGGATGGGGGACTGAGGGTCAGACCCACACAGGGGCACTCAGACGAAACCCCTGCATGCCAGTATTCCTAGTTCAGGGTTTCTCAACTTTTTTTGTACCTTCTGAGCCATTTCTTCAGCAACCTATAGGAGCTAGAGGAGTAACAAATATGTGACTGCTCTGATTGAGAAGGGTGGGTGTGGGGAGGTGGAGGGGCCTGGGTCTCCCCTTATCCTCTCCTGAACGCTAGCTTGCACCCTTCTGTGTCACCGAAGGGATGAGGAACAGGCTGCAGGGCTGGACTTGTCCTCATTTCCGCATCAGGCCCAGAAGCCTGCGAGGATAATAATAGCACACTTATCCTGAGACTTGCCTTCCGGCTGGGCCCTGTACTAACTGCTTAACATTGATTATTTCATTTAACCCTCACAGTTAGGGAAGCTGGGCACTATTTTTATTCTCACTTTTAAAATGAGGTATTTGAGGCTTGGAGAGGGTAGCCCAAGGTGACATGGCGGTCAGCGGTCAGGATACTGACCTGGGCTACCCTAGAAGTGTCGGTAAGTTGGTATCATGTCCTCTCCCACCCTCACCCCAGCTCCCCATGCCGCAATGGCGGGCAGTGCCAGGACGACCAGGGCTTTGCCCTCAACTTCACGTGCCGCTGCTTGGTGGGCTTTGTGGGTGCCCGCTGTGAGGTGAACGTGGATGACTGCCTGATGCGGCCTTGTGCTAATGGTGCCACCTGCCTTGACGGCATAAACCGCTTCTCCTGCCTATGTCCTGAGGGCTTTGCTGGACGCTTCTGCACCATCAACCTGGATGACTGTGCCAGCCGCCCATGTCAGAGAGGGGCCCGGTGTCGGGACCGTGTCAATGACTTCGACTGTCTCTGCCCTAGTGGCTATGGTGGCAAGACTTGTGAGCTTATCTTACCTGTCCCAGATCCCCCGACTACAATGGACACCCCTCTAGGGCCCACCTCAGTTGTGGTGGTACCTGCCACAGGGCCAGCCCCCCACAGCGCAGGGGCTGGTCTGCTGCGGATCTCAGTGAAGGAGGTGGTGCGGAGGCAAGAGGCTGGGCTAGGTGAGCCTGGCCTGGTGGTCCTGGTGGTGTTTGGAGCCCTCACTGCTGCTCTGGTTCTCGCTACTGTGTCGCTGACCCTGAGGGCCTGGCGCCGGGGTGTCTGCCCCCCTGGACCCTGTTGCTACCCTGCCCCACACTATGCTCCAGCGTGCCAGGACCAGGAGTGTCAGGTTAGCATGCTGCCGGCAGGGCTCCCCCTGCCACCTGACTTGCCCCCTGAGCCTGGAAAGACCACAGCACTGTGATGGAGGTGGCGGCTTTCCAGCCCCCTTCCTCTTCCTCTTCCACCCCTCAGACTGGAGTGGTCCTTGCTCACCACCCTTCAGCTTGGGTACACACACTGAGGAGACCTCAGCCTCACACAAGAAATATTATTTTTTTAATACACAGAATGTAAGATGGAATTTTATCAAATAAAACTATGAAAATGCAAGTGGGCTCCTATGCCAGAGAAACCCACCTGGCGTCCCAGATGCAAGAGGGCTGGAGCAGAGGCCTGGTTCTGAGGAAGCTTGGGATGCTGCCCACGAAGGAGTGGTTTCCAAAGAGTAACCCAGGGTGCCCTTTTCCCCTCTGGGGAAGTGTGGAGAGGTAGAGCCCCAGAGGAGAATGTAAACAAGCAGTCAGCACTTCTGTACAGGCCCAGCCTAGATCAGAGAGGGGAGAACCCTGTAGGGTGTGGGATGGGGCTCAGGGCCCTCCGAGAGAGGAGGGGACTCCCTGCTGGCTGCTCTGCAGCAGGTGCTGGAACAGCGAGTGGGGCTGGTTGCGCAGGGAAGCTGGGGAGTCCAGCTCCACTACTCTCCCTGCTTGCAGCACCAGCACCCGGTCTGAGTTCAGGATCGTGTTGAGCCTGTGGGGGGAAGATGGGCAGTGTGGGGGATGAGGGACAATGCCCTAAGTGAGAAAGCTGACATGCTTTCCCTACTCTCCCCTTGGGACACCACAGGTCTGTCCCCACAGGCTTTATCCCCTGGGTGGGTGCTGGAGAAGAGACTACAGAGTCCCTCAGATAATGTGCTATAAAGGGCCCTGAGCAGTACCTGGAGAAGGAGGAGCTCATCTTTGGGGGACAGGATCTCTAGGGCCCTGACCCCTGGGGTCCCTGAAAGTAATGGAGGCTCTGGGTGCATGCTACCACAGTCCCTGATTAGACAGTCACTCTGGGCGTTTGCACACCTGTGGGCAATGGTCAGCACTGTCTTGTTGGCAAAGCATTTGCAGATGGTCTGTTGGAGTAGCTGGTCTGTCTTCTGGTCCACACTTGCTGTGGCCTCATCAATACACAGGATCTGGAATATGGGAATGGGGTAGGAGACGACAAGGAAGGAGAGGCTGTAGGGTGGGCTGGGCCTGGCCCATGCAACAGCTCCCCACTTCCAGCTCTAAAAGGAAAATGAACGTGGTTCCCTAAAACATCTTCCCACTCTACCTCCTCACCCTGATGCTCCCCCCGCCACCTCCTTCCTAGCCCTCTCGATCTCTTAACCTCGTGATCCACCCGCCTCAGCCTCCCAAAGTGTTAGGATTACAGGTGTGAGCCACCGTGCCCGGCCCTTCCTAGCCCTCTCTAATGTCTCCTCCTCTCACCTTACCTTGGCATCTGTGAGGAGAGCCCTGGCCAGACACAATAGCTGCCTCTGCCCAAGGGATAAGCTCCGGCCCCCCTCGCCCAGCTCACCATCCAGACCACCTGCAAGGAGAGCATCTTCACTGCAGGGTCCAGGCCCTCCCTGCTCCCTTCTTGCTCTAGGGTCGGGGTCCAGCACTCACCCATGGATGTAATCACCTCACTCAGGTGGCACTGCTCCAGGGCCTGCCACAAGGCCCTGTCCTTATGTAGGCCTCGGGGGTCCAGGTTTTCCCGAACAGTCCCACTGAACAAAAAGGGCTCCTGGGGGATGATAGCCAGCTGGGATCTGGGGGACAATGACATGGAGTCTAGTGGTTAGAGATGTAGCCACTTCTCCCAGCTCAGTTTTTGACTACAGGGCTATCATCTCCACAAAAGCCTGGGGATGAGACCTGAACATAACTCCAACTCTGCTCCCCACCCCATCCCCACCAAATGATCTGTTAGTCAGCTGGGTACCCAGAACTGCCAGTGCTATGAGCAATACCAAAGAAACCAAAGGCTGGACTCTGTCCTGAAGGAGCCTCATTTCATGGAGGTGCACACACACAAACCAGAGAAAACAAATGGGCTAAACTGCGGCACTGACTCCAAGGGCAGCAGTGGCTACACGGGGACGACCAGAGTGACTGAAAGGGCAGGTGACACTTCAAGGTTGGAGTGGGCCTAGAATTGGGTCCTGAAGACATGGTGGAGCTATAAGGTGGGGCCACCACAGCTTAGAAGAGAAGGCAGAAGAGGTAGGCCTACGGCTTTAGGATACAGCTTCCCTACCTTTTCCACGGCACGGAACTCAGAGAAAATGATACTAGGCTGACCTGGTGGTAGGGAAGGAGCATATACCTTCCAGTGAGGCCACCTGAAGCCAAGGGCAACTGGCTCAGGTCTCAAGCTGTCTGAAGCACTGCCTGCTGGGCCTGAGGGCTCAGGGGATCAGTATCTTGGGACACAAGAGTAGAAGGTATATGCTGGGAAGTGTAAGAAAGATGAAGCTGGAAAGGTGGCCTGGGTCAGGGCAAGGAAGACCTTGAGATCACCAGCCATGAATCTGGACCTGGGCACTGGGAGTTCGCTGTCCTCTGTTTCAGCCCCCTGATCAGCCCTGGCTGCCCTGAGTTTACATAAAGCCTTCCTAGCTGTGCCCTCCTCTAAGTGCCAGTAGTTCTGGTTCCCCTGTCCCCCTCCCAAGTCCCCCTCCCCCAGACCTGAGCTGAGCCAGCTCCAGCTGGCTGGTGTCCACGCCATCCAGCAGCACTCGCCCTGAACTGGGCTCTAGCAGCCGGAAGAGCACCAACAACAGGGAAGACTTGCCGGAGCCCGTGCGGCCCACAATGCCCAACTTCTCTCCAGGCTGCACGCGGAAGGTCACTCCATCCAGGGCATTTGGCAGCCCTGGCCGGTACACCAACACCACGTCCTGGAACTCCATGCTCCCCTGGGTCAGCCAGCCAGTGCCCAACTGGTGGGGTCCATAGGTGGGAGATAGAGGGAGAGAGGGAGATGGGTGAGATGAGGAGTGATGGTGAGGAGGGGTGAATAATGAGACAGTGTGAGAGGAAAAGGGAGAGAATGAGGAGAGATGGGGAAGAAGGGACATGGTGAAGAATTGTTATCATGCAGAGAGGTTATGGGAGCTAAGAAAGACGGATGAGCAAAAAGAAATGACTTGAGGGGAAACTGGGGTCTGCAGAGTTCCAGAGCTTTGGCCTGGGGTGGGGGTACAGGCCCACCTGCAGCGTCTGGCCCTGGGGTTCCTGGGGCAGGTCACAGGAGTACTCTTCCAGCCGCTCGACACTCACCAGCATGGCCTCTGTCTGTGTGAAGCTGCTCACCAGGCCCGAGAGCAGGCCTGTCAAGGACAGGGCGTAAGACAGCGACAGGCCCACCAACCCTGCAGGAGAGGAGTATCAACTGCTGGGAGAGCTTGGACATTGGGACGTGTGTGGGAGACTCCCCAAGCTGTGGACTGTGGGCATTTAAAGGAAGCACAGAGAAGCAGGAGGGTGACAGGACCTAGCCAGGAGCACAGGAGGTTGGACGCAGGGCAGGGGGTGGGGCTGGAGAAGCTAGGAGGGATGGCAGGTGGGAGACTGAGGTGGGCTGGGGCAGTGTGGTGGGGACAGGGTGGGGGCAGGGAAGGGACTAAGACCAGCAGGTTGGAAGACTCATTCTAGTCCCTGAGCCACCACCACTGGGGCGTAACTCCTCGGGACTGCCTCCTCAACTCCAAACTGGAGGTGATGATAAGCATGATACACCCGCACAGGGAACCCTGGGTGGGAGGTGAGAATGTTGGGGGACAGTGCAGAGAGAGATCTGGGAGGGGGTGGACTAAGCTGCAGCTGAGGTAGGGTTGAAGGGTCCTGGGTGGCACCTGGGTTGGCGAGGCCCTGCTGGTGCTGCATCAGGGCAATGCCTGCGATGGCACTGACCACTGCCGCCCCCATAAGCTGTAGCCGAATGTCCAGCCACTGCATTGTGGCACTGGTGGCAAACTGGCACCTCTGGTTTAGCTCAAGGAGTCGCTGGTTCTCCTCCTCAAACCTGGGGAAGGTCAGAGGGACACGAGGCTACTCCACCGTTGCCCTTAGCCACCCAGGCTCCTTTCCTACCCAGCAGCTTCTTCTCGGGAGCTGATCTATACACTCACAGGCCTCCCTCAAGGCTGCAGATGCCAGCGTGCTCTTTCAAAGTGGGGGTCTGCTCTGCCTCCCTCTCTCCCTCTTCTGTTGCTTTCCTCCTTCCCCATCCCTTGTCCCCAGGAGGCCTGAACCAACCCTACGCTGTATATTCCTCTTCTCCAGGGTCTCTCTTTTCCCCTCCCCCCAACACCTCATCCCCCTGGGCCCTGGTTCACACACCTGTAGGTGGCCCCTGCAGCCCGGAGCACAGGGAGGCCGGCCAAGGTATCCGCCAGGTGTGTATAGAGTGGAGACAGAGTGAGGCTGCCCAGGCGCCGCAGCTCCCGTGAGGAGGCCCTGTAGTGGCGCTGCACCTGATAGTAGATGATGCTTAAAGGTGGCAGCAGCAGCAGCAGCCAGGGCAGGCCAGAGCCCAGCACGGCCAGGAGCCCCAGCAGGCCTGCCGAATTGGCCAGGAGGATGTTGAGGATGAAGGGCAGGCTGTCATCCACACAGGCCACGTCGGAGGAGAAGCGGTTTAGGATCCGGCCCGTGGGCGTGGCATTGAAGAAAGTCACTGGTGCCTGGAAGAAGGACGCTGGTTGGGCCAGAACAGAGTCTGGCACAAAAGGGGTTGGCAGGCAGCCCTGTGGGTAGTGGGGTGGAGAGGAAAGCCCAAGATAGAGAATAGGGAAGGAGTAAAGTATCCCCAGAATTTGGGGGCAGAGAGGAGAGACTGGCAGAGCTTAAGGAAGACTATCCCAGAGCAGGAAAGACTCTCCCATCCCTCTGGCCAGTGGCAACCCTAGGAGTCTATGCTGGCCATTCCTCTGCCTCTAGGCAAGACATGTCTACTACCCTTTTCAAGGGCAGGGATCTAAACTCTCTCTAGAAGACAAGGACTTCTGGCCAGTGAGTGAGATTTAGTTAGATGTCCGTTAGAACAGTGGGCACCTGCTCCCTGACAGGCAGTGGAAAGACCCACACAGTGCTGGGTTTGTTTACTGGCTCTCCAAAGAACTAGCCTTGGCCAGGTCACTTCAACTTTCAGCATCTGTTTCTTCATCTGTAGGAGGGGAATAACAGAACCTACTTCACAGCGTTATTTAGAGACCCTGCTAAGAAAGTGGACACAAAAGGGGCTTTGTAATAACAACATTAATAATAACTGCTAAGAGAACACTTAGCGTGTGGCAGGTACTACCCTAACCCCTTTCCACGTGCTAGTTAAACAGGTCCTCAGAAGAAGCATATGGGGTAAGCAGTAGACGAGAGAGAGATATACGGAGCAGCAGGGATGGATCTTAGAAACAGCCCTAAATAAAAATGGTAAGAAATGGAATGTGAGATCTAACACAAGGTCATTTACATAAATTAAAAATACAAGCATACCAAACATTTTGTAAAAAGACAAACAAAAAGATACATATGAAACTCATTTTAGAATGGCTGCTTCTCAAGGAGCCAGAGGAAATGGAAACAGGGCATAGCAATAAAGGGGATGCATAAAAGTAAAAGAGAAGGCCGGGCGCGGTGGCTCACACCTGTAATCCCAGCACTTTGGGAGGCGGGTGGATCACGAGGTCAAGAGATCGAGACCATCCTGGTCAACGTGGTGAAACCCCGTCTCTACTAAAAATACAAAAATTAGCTGGGCGTGGTGGTGCGCGCCTGTAGTCCCAGCTACTCGGGAGGCTAAGGCAGGAGAATTGCTTGAACCCAGGAGGCGGAGGTTGCGGTGAGCCGAGATCGCGCCATTGCACTCCAGCCTGGGCAACAAGAGCAAAACTCCGTCTCAAAA